>JANZXV010000210.1:12728002-12738205 GCA_027576455.1 Erythroxylum roigii
TTTAAAGTTCGAGTTATAATTATAAAATTTGATTTATTTATTTTTTGCTTACAAGGGGAAAAACAACAAGATTAACTCAAAGCACTAGAATACAACGCTCCTTGTGCATCTCAGTGGAGCAGCTCCTAGATGTCCATCGAAGGCTCTCGGAGGATAAAGAGGCCCAACCTTAAGAAGGCTGCAAGGTTCGCCAGGCTGTCGGGTCACTAATTCCCTTCGCGAAAGACGTGTTAGAGTTGTACCTCCCATTCTTGGTGTAAAAGCCCTCGGATACCTATCACCAAAAAAGTATCCTCGGTCAGAACTATGTGAGAGGAAGATAGAATGTTAATGACCTCTAGGGAGTTCATTTCAACAATAACCTGACGATATCCTAGGTCCCAGGCCAACATAAGTCCTGAGAAAACACTCCAAAGTTCTGCAGAAAGAGGCGAACCCCTTCTGATATGCTACTGAAAGCCACCACACCAGTTCCTGAGGCAATCTCTAATTAAACCCCCTGCGGACGCCTTCGTGTACCCTTGTTTTATCGCTCCATCAAAATTGACTTTAACCCAACCCTCTAAAGGTTTAATCCAGTCCACTAAACTACCTACGGGCATGCCCTGTGCCGAAAACACGCAATTCTGCATAGCTCTTGCTCGTGCTGTCCAAACGACATAATCCATAATGATTCGGGTACCATTTGCTGGTCATTCAAAACCAAGCTCAAACACGCTGCTATTATGTCATTTCCAAATAAACCAATAGATTACCCCATAAATTGTGGCCCATGCTTCCTGCTGCGCTTGTGATTTTTTTTTAATTAACCCATCTTAATTCCGTGACATAATTTATGGTCAAAGTAAAAAAGGGAACCCAATAGACTCGGGTCAACCTGAGATATCATCATCATCAACTACCCGATCCATCTTTGGATCCACATTCAAAACATATCGCTAATCAGACACTCCACCATGCAGGCTGCCGGCTCTAGCACCGCGAATGACACAGTGCCCACAGCGCCGCTTCGACCGCAAAAAAAATCTTCGGATACATCTTCCGATCAGTCCAGTTGGTTGCCTCCGGGATGGATAGTCGAAGACAGGGTTAGAACCTCCGGCGCCACTGCTGGAATGGTGGACAAGGTGCTTAGCCTGACTCTTTTATTAATTGATATTCTTTCTGATTCCTTATCTACTTGTTTAATGGTTTTATGCTTGTTACTGTAGCAATTTAGTAACAAAACAGCTCCATTTCGACCTATTTCAATACTCTTATTGAGCCCTATTTGGTCGCCAGATTCTTTATCCTTTTGTGTTATTATTACCTTTTGCAATTTCTAAAGGTTTCGAGTTCTGGTAAATTGGTGGTAGTTAGGCACTTAGTCCGTTTCTACATCTATTGGTTTTTGTGGTTATTTTGTTTTACTCCATTTAGAAATTCGTAGTTTTGATGTGAATCTTGCAACTGAACTCAATTCAAACTGAAGTTTTCAATTCCATATTTTTGCTCCTTCCAATACAAACTAATCATGTTTAACGCCTTTCGCTTATTCTCCTTAGATGGACTAATTGTAACAAACCGTATGTTTCCAGCTTGGTATTCATAACCTACTGGGCTAACAGTGGTCTTCTACCGTTTCAGACTGATCTAGTACACATTATGGAACAAACAACACCTTTTAACTCTCAGTTTGATGTATGGAGTTCGTAAACATTAGGGATTCTTGCAGATATATCATGTATTTAGGATGCCAAATCTTTACTGTGTACTCAGTCATTTGAATAGCAATTGTTATGGATGGATCTTTTCTTTGGTGGCAACTTTTGTAGTTTTTGTTGAGTAGTCCTAAAACCTTAAATAGACTGTATAAATAGATTGGGTTGCATAATCAACAAAAGTTCCTTTTGGAAGGTGCCTTTCTTTCACCTTCTCTCTTCTTGGTGGTGTGGGACATGGACTCTTTACAGGCAAATGAAGAGGGAAAGACAGAACACATATTGGGGGTCATCCTAGTTGAATTTAATTCTAGTCATTGTTTTCTATGATTCCCTTCTTCCTGCAACCAGTTAGCTGAATCCAAGCCTTCCATATGTTTCTGGGGGTGTTAGTCGTTCTATGGCCGTTCATCATCACACAACTTGTTTTATTAGTTGACAAAGTCTTGTAGTAGAGTTTCTGCAAGTTCCCAAATTGTGTTCATGATGTCCGTAATTCAGTTTTAGGTTCACTTCTCTTAAAATTAGAATAGTGATGGCAATGGGCCGACCCGGTAATTTTTTAAAATAATTTAAAAAAATTAAAAGTGTAAAACGTCTTTTTTAATTGGGTTTGGGGTTGGGCTGTGCAGGCTTAGGCCTACCTGAGACCTAACTCTTTTAAGCAAAATGAATAGTTGAGCTTCGAGTTAGTCTGGGTCTGTGCTAGCCCATTGAAAACACCTAAATCTGGACCTATAGGCCAGCCAATTGCCATCCCTAAATTAGATGTAGAATAAGAGATATGCTGTTACAAGGCTAGATTCAACTTTTTTCTTTCCTGACGTGTAATATATTAAGTGGCACTTGTTTTGTTAGTTTTGTTTTTTTGTTTTCTTATTCAAAAATAGGAACAGTCTTGTCCTAGTAAAGACAAGAAAGAGGATCAATGAGCTCCAGCGATATGATATTTGCCCCCTTAGGATCATATTGAAAGAAATGATCGGCTCCAGCAATATGATATTTGCCCCCTTAGGATGATATTGAAAGAAATGATCATATTATTGTAACGGAACTTCAAAGTTTGATTCAATGTTACCTTATTCTGCAGTATTATCTTGATCCAGTATCAGGGCGTAAATTCAGATCGAAGAAAGAGGTGCAAAACTATCTGGAAACTGGAACCACAAGAAAGAAGAGGAAAGGGATAGAAAACTCTGATGGTGATATTAATGTCAGAAAACAAACTCTGTTTGGATTAAGCATTGGCCTTCTTTTGTTTTTGCAACTCCTCTTTCTGCTACTGCATCTTCGTTCTTGTTCAACATATCAATTTTTCTACAATCAACTGCTTATCATTTTATAACGTTTATGTAGCCTTCAGAGAGTTCAAGTCAAAAAAGGAAGTTGATAGAGTTTGATTATGCCAATCCTCCTTACAGCGTGTCATGGGTTATTACAGATGCAGATGAGGATACTTGGACTCCCTTTATTAAAGGTAAGAGGGTGCCTGAACATGAGAAACAAGCATGGGATGTTGAGTTTGCATCTCTAATTAGCCGGGGTCAGGGTAACAGAAGGTTTTGAAAATGGAAACAGTTTTCAAAGTCTCACTGGCCGATCAAAAGATCACAATTTTGTTTCTCCTGGAGATGTTTTAAACTTGTTTTGCTGTCGATGTAAATTCGGACCACTTGCATGTTGCAGCTTTGAATAGCTCTTAGATCAAATATCCCTGGAATCTGATTTCCAAGAGGCATTGTTGAATTGTCGACAACCTGATGGCAGCATCTACTTGGGCTTTGTTTCAACAACCATTTTGCTGTATCCGCTGGCATTGGCACGATCCTTGAATAGAAGATTCCGGGGAATGGTTTTTCAAACGACACTTTCGGCTTTTTAAAAATGGAAAATACCGTTTCTCTTTTCATCTTAGGAATCCATTTATGAGTTCTTATCAATCCTTGGAAGTAAAACAGGTTTCTCCACATTTTTTTTTGGGTGCTTTGCAGTTTTAACTACTTCAGTTTGTGTTTTTCTTTAGTTTAGGTTTAACTCCCATCATTCTGTCGTAGTAAACCTACCTCGCATATTGTTCCAGGAAACTGAAATTTTGAAAAAGAAATGTCTTTTCAGATCTGTTTACATGTAACAGGATACAGACATCAGTTGAATTGTTCATGAGATTATGACAGGAGTACCAAATAGGCTCATTATTTTGTTTTTCTTTTCACAATTCATGCCATTCATCCTAAAAATGTCAGAAGTTTGTGTAGCCAAGACAGTTGATCTTCAAATCTTTTATACCATGAAACTTTTTGTTATTTGATAAATTCAGAAATCAAATTTGTGTTCATTAGTAGACCACCAGGGTTTTAGCGCTTTTTCATGATCGTCTTGGATATGGAATGGAGCATTTATTTCAAAATTTTAACATTGTTTTTGAAACGGCCGGATCGATGGGAGTGCCTTTATTGTTCTCTACGAAGGTCAGCAATTGCGGATTTTATATAATTAGAACATACCCAAACAGCCAGCCAAAGGGGAAATTCTTTTAGATTGCTTTCCATTATTGTTGATTTGTTTACCCTAACGATGAGTTTCAAGTTTTACCGTCTTCTGTAAAATATAAAATATCAGCTAGAAAGAAGGAATCATTTTGGTAATAAATATTATTCCTAGTTATCGGAATTGATGAGAATATGTTAAAATTTTAAGTTAATTTATTGAAAATTATAGAAAGATGAAATTCATGAAATGAGATAGGGGTAGTGTGGTCATAACAAGAAAGAAAACCGATGGCACTAGGCCACCGAAGCCGCAACAGGAAAGGGTATGTCGCCGATCTTTGCTTTTTCTTCTTGTCCTAACTTATCACTTTCATCTTCTGACATCGTGTTTTCATGTATTTTCATTTTCTTCTTCGTCGGTTTTTTTCTTGTTTCTATTTTAATCAATGTTTTAAATATTTAACATTAAAGGTTTAATAAGTAGTAAATCGTTATAAAACTGGTATATAATAAATAAGAAGTAAAGCTTATAAGAATAAGAAAAAAATATTTTAAATGAATTAATAATAAATAAATATGAGTCTAATATAAAACTTAAATAACAATAAAAATTATAAATTATATTTCTGAAAGAAGCTATGTCTCATCATCGTCAAACGCTCCAAATCGTCTAACGTTATTTAAAGTTTCGTAAACTACGCTTTCATCCAAAGTATTTGAATTAACTTCTTCTACTGTATTAAAATAAATTATAAATTAGTAATGTATGGAATTCAATATTGGAACACTGTCATCGAATAATCTCCACCACTCATCTGTATTTTAAATTAATAGCTATGATAAATAAAAATATATATTATTAATAAGTAAATAATAAATTAAAAGAATAAAACTTACCTTACTACATTTCTTTCATTATAAGTTCTCTCTTTGCTGATGATCTAGCAAAGCTTTCTAAACCTTCACAATACAATTTAATTTTATTTATTGCTTGTGATTGTTCTTTAATAGAGAAAATATCTTTGCATTCAATCACATCAATCAAATCGCCCATAATATTAATTGTACATGCTTCTCCACTAAATAAGCAATAAGGATTGAGAAAATAAGCTGCTAAGTGGATCCTTTGAGTAAAATGCTTATCCCATCATTGATCAATAATATCTATATAAGGCTCGTACAATTTTTCCTTCCTTTTAAAGAGATTTATAATTGTTTTGTGAGCTCTATACATACCATCACATATATACCTCAAAGATGACTTCTCATCTGAGTCAACAATCCTCAACAACCTTATAAGCGGAGCCACAATCTTCACAATGATCAAGCAAGCATCCTAAAGTTATTATCTAGAATAATAGCACAAACTTCTTTTTTATTTTTTCCCTCTTTGATAATTTATGAATTGAAAAGTGTTTACTTATTACTAAATTTTGAAGTAATTGCTTATGTTCATAAATACTTTTCAAAGTAATAAATGTAGTTGCAAATTTGGTAGCAGCGAGACGCACAATCTCATCATAATCTTTTTGCTTTGTTAACTAAGACAAAAATGTGACATGATTATACACAAAAATTGTGATCTTAGATGCGCGTGAAGCAGGACTAGAAATATGGTTCATACTACTAATATATTTTAAAATAAGATTTATACAATGAGCAGTGTATGGAGACAATGAGCAGTGCATGGAGACCAATAAATATGCTCATACTTTGATTGTAATAAGTACCTAGTTGTTACATAATTAGCTGTATTATCTGTAGTAAAATGAATAACATTAAACCCATTTGACAATTTCAAATAATGATTCAAATAAAGCATTAGCACTTTTTACCGTGTTAGAAGCATCAACTTACTTAATAAAAGTTGTTCCAATATTACAATAAACTAAGAAATTAATTAAGGTTCTTTATCTTTGATCAGTCTACCAATCTGTCATAATAGTGCATATTGTTGATTCCTAACTAGATTAATATGTATTCACAATTAACTGACATTCATTTTTTAAATATTAAAGCAAAGGCACACGTAGCTCATAATAAGATGGTACCTTAAATCCTAGATCTATTGTTATTGTAGCATCAATTGCTGCTTAAAAATCTGGTGAATTTAAAGCATTTAAAGGAATACATAAATGATAGAACCATCTAACCTATACTCTTTTACATCGTAAAGCAACATCCTTATCAACCATAAAACTTTTTAGACTAGGTTGAGAACCAAGAATAGTTTTTGGAGAAAGATAAGAATCTATGTCAATAATAACTTTTCTTTTTTCCTTTATCTAATACTTATGGTGTTTCATTATCTTTAAAAGATATATCATGAGTCTCTTTCTTTTTTTTTTTTTTTACTTGTTGCTGCAAATATTTTCCAATCATATCACGTACATCAAGTGATATTTTTTTGCAAGAAGCAATATTACCCTTAATACTAACAAGATATTCTTTCATTCTAAAAATTCCTCCGCCTTTAAATATTCTACCGCAAAATATACAATTATATTGGATATTCCCGTCAGATGCTTGAGAAGAAGAAAAATAATTCTATGTTGGATTGAACTTACCACGAGTAGAGGATGATTTCATATTCTCCATTATGATTTAACATAAAAAGCATAAAAATAATTGGATATACAATTGTTAGGGAAAAAGTACAAAACTTAAATAATTCTCATTATCAATTGTAATAAAGAATGACGATCACAAGCATAATAATAGGATCAAAGTGGTTGTGTTTTCCAAAAGGGTCAA
The DNA here is from genome assembly GCA_027576455.1 of Erythroxylum roigii. Classification (NCBI taxonomy): domain Eukaryota; kingdom Viridiplantae; phylum Streptophyta; class Magnoliopsida; order Malpighiales; family Erythroxylaceae; genus Erythroxylum; species Erythroxylum roigii. Next base: position 12,734,946 of record JANZXV010000210.1, read on the forward strand.
AGTCAAAAATTTTCCAATAGGATCAAAGTTTCTTGCTCTCTTTATATATAATTTTTCTAATAATACAAGAGCTTATCCTACAACTTCTTGCCTTTTTATCACACATACGTCCAAAGAAAGACAAAAGAGATTACTATTACTTTAGAGAGTTAAGGTTCTTCAGCCATAGGAGTGAACAAAATTAGTTAAAACAGATAAAATTTTAATGAAGCACAAACCTAAGCTATCATCAATTACGTTTTAGGATTCATGACTGGAGTTCAAGATTAGTTATGTGGTTGTGTTTTCCAATAAGATCAAAGTAAAAAAATTATCATGAAACACAAATGGAACATACATATATATATAGTTATACAAAGAAGACCAACAATAGAAAAATGGATACACAGAAGATTAACAGATGTTGCTCACTTATTAAACTTTGCTCTAGTAATTGCTCCACTTCAAATAGCCTAACCGAAATATTGCTATTTTTCAATTTTGATGTTTTAGATCAACAAATTGAATAGTTGAAAGAGTACATATAACCTAATTATCAAAATCAAAAATTTATATGAAATAGAGTTCTAAATATTACAAAAAATGTTACCGAAATTGTTATGAAATAGAATTCTAAATATTACAAGAAACTTAAACCAACTGTTAATAGAATATTTCTAATTGTTACAGAAAACTAATTCATCAATACTACTCCTTATTTGTTAACCTTGAATAACACAAAACGTGAACTCTACATAAACTTGACAACGAGAACCACATTTCAATCCAAAACCATTACAGGAACTAATCCATGCAAGAGATGAGTCTATAGATCAAAAGCATCATGTTCCAATCGCTTGTGCCAGTGGCCGTCTGGTTATATGATCAGATGATGTTTTTTTTAAGACAAAATTACCACTCTAACCTAATCACAAAACAAAAGATTGAAAGAAGATCCATAATTAATGCAACAATTCCACGTCTCACCTGCAGGACCGCTTCCGAAGCCCAACATTCGGAGTCATTAAACCGAAACAATACTTGTCCAAAACCCTATTGAACTTGGTTAGGGACAAAGGGAATAACTTTCTCTGTAGACGTCGGATTAAGGTCATTCTTTGGAGGGTTCGAAATAGGACTTCAAGATCTACAACTTACATGAAGACCTTGAAGACAAATTCTATCATCTGGAGGGTCAAAAATTCACCAAACGATATAAGATGAACAGTTCACAGAAGAAGCGGAAGGTCAACTATAGAGGAAGCAGAAAACAGACGAAGCCAAAAAGCAGACGATGGAAAGCAAACGAATGGGAAAAGCAAGCGAATGCTAAAAAACAGACGAATGCATAAAGCAGACGAATGCCAAAGAGCAGAAGAATGCCAAAAAGTAGACGAATGCTACAAAGTAGAAGAATGCCAAAAAGTAGACGAATGCTACAAAGCAAACGAATGCCAAAAAGTAGACGAATGCTACAAAGCAGACGAATGCACAAAGCAGACGAATGCCAAAAGGCATACGAATGTTTCAAAGCAAACGAATGCCAAAAATAGACGAATGCACAAAGCAGACGAATGCTAAAGAGCAGACGAATGTCAAAAAGCAGACGAATGCATAAAGCAAACGAATGTCAAAAGTAGATGAATAAAGTCAACTTAAGACGAAGCAAAGTCAACTTAAGACGATGCCACTCTTATGAAGAAATGACGTTATCACAGACGATATGACGTCATCACAGACGAAACGTCTTTACAGACGATACAACGTTACAAACGAATCATCCTTACAGACGATACATCTTCACAGACGATATGGCGTCATCACAGATGATATGACATCATCACAGACGAAGCGTCTTTACAGACGATACATCTTGATACTCCTAAGCATCACCCCTTCTAAGGACCATAAATTCTAACTCAGATGCCTAAGAATTCCTTACTATATACCGTTAGATAACTAGAAAGATGATTTACAACTTTCTAGAAGGAAATTTTGACTAAGTTAGCCTAAATTAGTCCAATTTTTCTGTGAAGTCCGCACACAACTTATACCCCTATGAAAGACTTAATTATGAAATGTACGACTATCAAAGAAACATTCACATGCATTGGGGAACTTTTCAGTTCTAAACTCATTTGCTAAATCCACAGAAACTCATGCTTGACTTTAATTTACATAATAACGTTATAAACGAGGACTTAACACAATTTACAACATATACAGAATGCTCAATGCTTACATGCTTATGCAGCTATCCAAAAGTGATCAAACTAACTTAGTTACAAAAGTTCGTAATGTCTTGGAGTTTCCGATGCCTTGCAAGGATTGCTACTCTTCTCGTTCTGCACCTGAGGAGGGAATAGTAGGGTGAGCTACATAGCTCAGTGGCTAATATATTTATAGCCATTGGCAATTAACCACAAATTCAAGCATGTGTGTGTGTGTGTATATATATATATATATATAGGCGTATATTCAATAATTCTAGCAGCCTTCCATTTAGTCAATTAATTTAAGCATTTGATTAATTTAACTCAAACTCATAACACATAGCATAAACTTCAACCATTAAACATAACACTCAATTATGCAATGCACAAACAATTGGCTCGAGGGTTCCATGAAAATAGAATGGAGAAACCGAAGTTTATCCCATGAATAGAATGAGTCCAATTTTGGAGCTCATATGTCACAAGCGGGCAACCAGGAGAAGGCTCTTTTCAACGTGCACGTGACAAACAAAATGGTTCCACTCTCACCCAAACAAAAGCACATAATCATGCTCATAATTTCATGCTTTTTCCTCTTTTCGTTTAATTCAAAGCTGTTATAGTCTCTTTCAAGGTATAACATAATTATAATGCAACATGTATTTTGTTTTCAGTCAAGTCACAACAATTCAATTTCAAGCAAAAAAATCCATTTCGAGAAATCACATACACATACATAGGCAAGAATTTGTCTAATCACACAATAACCATAAATAGATTACCCACCTAATTAGCTTGCAAAAATTCAAGTCAAGCTTGCCTTTCCCCTTGCTCTTGGGTGGGATTCCCTTGGTTTCCTAAAACAACCAAGGTTCTATTTAAAACAACATCCAATGAAATTCATAAACTTCAGAGAATCACAAAATTGAAATAAACACAATTTAAACTCAAATCTAACCTCCCCACAGTCCATTTAGGTCAGAAAACCTAAGATCTAGTTTAGAAACCCTAAAATCAATTGGGTTCTCCTAATCCATCTTCTTCCCACACAAACCTCTTTTCTCTCTA
>JANZXV010000210.1:12738305-12752387 GCA_027576455.1 Erythroxylum roigii
ATTTCATCAATTTATAAATACCAATTTAACAAATCAATAAATATTAAGTCCAACAAATATGCATTTTAATTGACTTAACAAAATATCTATGAAAGATGCGGTTATGTCTATGCCGAACCGGCCAATTTTTCAGAAGCTGCTCAACAACCAGAATGGATGCAAGCTATGCAAGATGAGATTGCTGTGATCGAAAAAAATAACACTTGGCAACTTTCAGATTTACCAAAAGGAAGAAAAGCCATAGGAGTGAAGTGGATTTTCAGAACCAAGTTCAATCTGGATGGCTCTATCTTCAAACACAAAGCTTGATTGGTTGTTAAGGGTTTTGCACAAATTGCAGGTGTCGACTACGTAGAATCGTTTGTGCCAGTTGCTCGCCATGACACCATAAAGCTGTTGTTAGCAATTGCTGGTCAGAAAGGATGGGTTGTTTTTAGGGATGAGCATTCGGGCTAATCGGCCCAAATTTGCTCTGTTCGGGTAAAGGCCAAATTACCCGAAATTTTTTCCACCTCACTCGGCCCAAACCCAAATTTTCAATTACCCGAACTTACCCGGCCCGAACACAACATTTCAATTACCTGAACTTACCCGGCCCGAAAATTTCGGGTTACCCGAAATTTTCTTTGGTTCTCTCCCCCTAAATAAATATTAACATTACCCTGTTTTGTGTATTAGCAGTTACCTCGAATCTCATCCCAAATGAAGTTTTTGCATAAAGGTCTCAAGTCTCTTTAGCTACGTTACAGTTTTCTTACCATTATTTATTTCCACTCCATGCTAGGTATTCATTTGACATCACTACGTTTTGAGATTTCGAAATTCATTGGCAGGTTATCTCAACAATCCACAGGCCACAAAGCAGACCATTGATAAGAAGGGTTGGGTGCATACAGGAGATCTGCGTTATTTTGATGAGAATGGACAGCTATTTGTTGTTGATCGAATTAAAGAACTGATCAAGTATAAAGGTTTTCAGGCAAGTCTATTCCAAGAATAAACATATGGGCAAACTGACGATATTTTAGTCATTTTGAAAAAGAAAAAACTAAAGTGCTTCACTGAATCGTGCCTGGATGGAAACTGTATTTATGATTTTGTTACCGGTTAATTCTTAATAGGTTGCACTAGCTGAGCTAGAAGGACTGCTTGTTTCTCATCTTGAAATACTGGACTCTGTTGTCATCCCGTAAGTTCAATACGCGTGGTTTGATGACGCAACTTGTAAATTTCTAGATGCTGTCACAAGTTCATTCCAGTAATATTTTGGTGACGTAACTTGTAGATTTCCAGATGCTGAGGCTGGTGAGGTCCTAGTACTACTTCATATCCGACCTTAGTGTTATCTTTGCCATCTTTGAAAACCCTAACGAAACAGAGAAGAACAGAAGAAGTTAGGGAAAAAGTGGCGAGAGGGGAGAGAAGAGTTAGTAATTAAGGAGCTTATATATTAGAAGGGCAAGACCTAATTCGGGTAATCGGGTAACCCGAATTTTTTTCGGAGTTACCCATCCCAAACCGAAAATAATTCGGGTAATACCTAGCCCGACCTGATTTACTCGTATTTTAGTATTTTTTACCCGAATTAATTCGGGCTGGGCTGGGTAATCGGGCCGGCTCGAATAATGCTCACCCCTAGCCATTGCTCCTGTTGAAATCCAACCATGATCGAATCACGAACGTAATGGAAAACAAAAATTTTTGATAGATTTCGAGCGGATCCCGATAATTGAATAAACTTGAATAAAACACAAATCAATTTAGAAATCGTACCTTGTTTGCAATCTGTTCAAAAACCTTTGTAACTTTTTCCGATTGATCAATCAGAGTTGTCCAAGTGTCTAGCCTCTGATGGTATCCACAGGGTAATTCTCAAACTGTTTTGAGAGGAAGAAGACAAAAATGCTAACTTCTAAAAAGTTCTTCCATTTAAATAGAAAAATCGTAACAGTCTTTCATTAAAATTAAATCTCTATAATTATAATTAAAATCAAAATCAAATTATAATTAATTTAATTTTAATAAAATTAAATATCTCATATTTGATCCCCAAAGTTTCTCAAACTTTATCATTAAGTCCAACTTAATTAAATTTATTTTTCTTTCACAAATTGGTCTTTGATATGTAACTCATTAGGTTCATAATAAATTGACAATGATTATAAATTATAATTCTAATTCACAATTAGAATTAGATAAATTAAAACTTGTTTTAATTTTTCTATAATTCTCTAATTAAATAATTCATAATCATAAATCACTCTGAGTGATGTGCGAGTGCATACCCCGCAAGGGTGGCATGCCAGAGCAGTCAAACACTCGAACTCTCAGTACAATTTTTTTTTTGAAAAATAATATATGCATATGCGGAATTAAGTAATCAAATTCAGGCCCATTCTTTTCTTTCATAAACATCGAAATCATAATTATTATTACACTCAAGATCATTCTCATTTACAAACCTTTCCACTTGGGAAAGTTATTATAAAACAGATATCTTCAAATATACATGTTACAATAATTGTGGAAGACTCAATTTGATACAAAAATAAGAAAATACAAATGTAGACACAAATTGATCTCGACCTCTACCTCTTACTTGAATGCAGTGACTATACTCCCGTTTGTTTAACGGGGTAACTCTTCTAAGCTTGAAAAATATTGCAAATATTGGGTGAGTTTTGCAAACTGAGTGAGTGACGATCCTCGATGGCTCACTCATCACATGACACATACAATTCACATCATTTCATTAATAATCATATTGAGGCGCATATATTTCACATTCGCTTGAAACATATCTCAGATTTAGAGAATCAGTCAAACTGCTCAAATCATACACATCAAATGTATATGTAATGCTTGTGAGACTCATTTTCGATTTGTTATTGTCGTGACCGAGAGCCTATAGCTATCTCGTATCTATTATGGATACCAGGCTCATTAATAACTGTCCCGTATCCGTTGGAGATATCGGGCTCATTTTACACAGTGAGTCTTTGGCTCTTATACACTTTCTGAGCTTTAATCTCTTTTCTTTTTCACGATTTGAGCTTTAAGCTCTTTTTCAGTGGTTACTCCAGTCATAACAGCCTTTATTTTTCATGCATTCACTAAATGAAATGCATCATATTCACACTTTTTCAATCAGTTACTTAATTTCATTTCACACATGCCATCAGGCCTTAGTTCGGCATTCAACATTAAAGTTGAGAATCACTTTTTCATTTATATGCATATTCACATTTCTTTTCGGAACTCAGTCTGGAATTTAACAATCAATTTGTGTTTCACATATTTCATCAAAATAATATACAAGGAGCACTTCTATTATTATTCATGCATTTATCAAACTCCTCGGACATTTAATGTTCGAAATCAGAACAAGCACATTTCATTTCAATAGAAATTCAAAGTAGAATTTTTTAAAACATAACAAACAGTGAATGAGACCATCTAGGTCGACTTACAATATGCTCTAGATTAGCATTTGCCTTTAAGTTTTGGAAATGTCTTAATGCGGACGTTTATCCTGCACGTCCAAATTATGCAATATACACATTGCATACACACATTAATAACTTTTCATAATTATAAGCATTTATTTATGCACAAATGTTTATATTGACTATGTACAATGTATGCTCAATGAAAATCTCGGGTATATTATCAAATTTCACATCTTATCTACATTCTCATTTTATAAATCAATTGCTCGTCATATCATTGTTAGCATTGTTTACTCTTATTATCAAATTCTCATTCACTTTAACTTGATACACTTTACTCCTCTTTTTTTGAATCACAACCTCAATCATGTGAATATCTTTATTCCTAAACAAACTCATACCTTTGGTACTTTGATATCAACAATTCATTCACTAATGTTATTCCAACATTATAAGATTACACATTATCCAAACTCTCTTTCATCTTATAAATTTCTGCAAATTTCCAAACCTTCAGGTCTATTTTCCATGATCAATTAGACAATGCAAACGAAGTAATTTGGCAACACTTTCTTATAAAACGATGTTTCCAATTGTCTTAAGTTTCTAATGACACTAAAATCATTCAATTTGGTTTAGTATTCTGAAAGTTATACTCCAAATATTTTCGGACTATTCTCATTCTATAACAGTACACTATACTTAACTTTCATCCAAAAATTGAAAGTCTTAGAGACTGAATCAAAATTCGATTTGTTTAGAAATTATGTATCCCTATGTCTCTAGTTTACTCTAAATTAAAAAACATCTCATTTGGATGACTACAAAATAAGATATAACCGAAATACCCAATCATGTTTAGTGAAATCATACCAGTTCATACTATTCCAACAGATTCCCTCACTTTACTTCAATCATTTTTTTCAAATCAATTTTTAATGATACCAATTTTTATTTAGAGATATAAAAATGTTTTAGGAATCTATTGGTTCAAGAATCACTTCATTTGGAGGTCGGATGACAAAGTTATGACCAAAACTATCAAACATGTTCAGATTTGGAAAACCCTTAAGGTGGCGAAATGTTGGTAAAGTTGTGGAAGAAACAAGGTGCGATTGCATCTTTTCATGTCGGGATCACACCTAAGGTTACTCCAGGGTGTGATCACACTTTTTCTTGTCACAATCGAACCCGAGGCTGGGTCTGATCTCACCTTTCTTTGTCGCGAGCGTGACCGAAGCTGTCCTGTATATACATCCTCTGCGACATCCTAACTTGTAACGGTCATATCTTTTAACTTCGATATCCAAAAGTTTTATACTTTATACCGTTGGAAAGCTAAAAGAAAGATCTATAACTTTCATAAAGACACTTTTGTCAAAATATTCCTAAATCAATACACTTTTGCCCTTAAAGTTAGACCACACATTTTTCCTCACCCCTTTTTCTGTTTTCTTTCTTTTATTATAAACCAACATCTCTACCTTATCTTCTTTCACTAAATCCAACACTTCAAATTCATTTCTACTCTTTTTGCTCCATTTACTCTTCATTCTCAACTCCATTTCAGCTCAGTATCATTCACAAACCAATCTATGATCTATTTTTGATCATTAACCAAAACAAAACATATATATTTACACATTCATAAACAATTTTTTGCAGTCATCTAAACACCTCTTTGATGATCATTCAACCTCATCATCATCTCTATAACAATATATGAATTATTACCCATCACACATAATACAAGAGTAAGACATGAATCTATTCCCTTTTCTCATCCACGTTTTATCATGAACTCATCCTTATTTTATGAACATTTAACTCTTAACTATCATCAAAACATGTTTCATTCATCAATAAGAAGAGTGATGCTTATACTTACTTGTTTAGCTTCAAGATCTTCGAACTCTTCAAGATCTCTCTTAACCCTAGTTTTCTTCTCTCACACGTGCATCATCATTCAAGGGTGGTAGGGTTAGGTCTTTAGTAAGAAATGAAGAAAATAGAATGACTAGTGATGAAAGAAAGCAAGGTTCAACTATGTGGCTTGGAGAAGAGAGTGTCATGAGTGAATAAGAGAGAAAGATGAAGAAAAATGAAGAAGATGAAGAAATGAAACTAGTGTCATGAGTGACAAGAGAAAGACTACAATATAGTCTTTCATTTAATAATTTCGTGACTTAACATGTAGTGTGGCAAGTGCCACATGTCACTCTCTCAAGGTCTCTTCTTGGTCTTTTATTAACTAGTCCATTTATCTCTAATTTTCAACATAAATTTCTCACAATTCCAAAAATACCCTTAAATTTCAAAATTTTCCCAAATTTTGTAAAAAATTATAATTCACTACTTATAGTCTTCAACTCGATTGTTAACACATATAATTCACAATTTTAATATAATCACATTTATAGATCAGTTATACCCAAAAAATGTCAATAAATGAATGTACAATTATTTTAGTGTGTTAAAAATCAAATTCACATATATGTATAATAATATTAAGCATTAGCATAAAATGTAATTTTTTTTCTTAATCTATCAGTGTATGTACCGTATTTTTGGATTCTATCTCTTAATATTAGAAATGGATGTTACAAGATAAATGTAGATCTTGTCATTGATGACCAATCCCTATGTTCTTAAAACCTTTTTATTTTTTCAAATTTCAGAATGAAATAGCATGGGACTACCGCAATTCAAACTAGCTGGTGGTTTGGACCGTTGCTCGGCCGAAGGGGAAAGACTGACCTCGGGTAAATGTGTCATTGAGGAACAGACAAAAGTAAGGACTCTGTTTTGTCTTCAATTATTGCAGTGTATTAGTTCTTACAGAGCTTTTAGCTAGTTATATTTTTCTCTTTTCTTGAGGATCATATTTATGGTCTTTGCTTTTGTACGAAAAGATGAAGTAGATAAAAATTGACTGGCGACTCTTATCAGTAGACATCGGATAGTAAAGTTGGCTATTTGTTATACAGAAAATAGATATTGTTTCTCTCTCTCTCTCATCTTTTTCCTAGGGGAAGAAAAGCGAAGCAGCAACCCAAAAGTTAGCGAATTGCAGAGAGACTAAGAAAAGAAAAATCGATTAAAATGGAAGGGTTAATGCAAGTGCCATATGAAGCGACTGTGAATTTGTTGTTGGGTGCGCTTGAAAGGAACTTCCTCCCTGATGCTGTCATAAGGAGGCTCACTCGCTTGCTCTTGGCCTCTCGTCTTCGTTCCTGTTACCGTTCTTCCTCCCATCTCCAGCTTTCCCATCTCCTCCAGTTCGTACATTGTACATTTTCTCTCTTTCTCTGAATTATTCTAAAGTTTATTAATCATTATGTGCAGTTTAGGTTGAAAAGGACTTTTTTTTTTATTGGAGTTAAATAAGCTGAGTGATTATGTAAGGTAGGTAGTGAGTGGTTTCTCTTAACTTTTCTTTAATAAAAAATTTATCAACATTATGCGATTTTCAGTTCCCTAATGCACACATATGTTGTTGTCTGAGTATGCAATTTAATATAATGTTGCCTATAGCTTTGAAAGAGATGCCTATAGCCATCAAGACAGAGAAGGCAAAAACCCAGCATTATGAACTGCCAACTTCATTTTTCAAGCTGGTTCTTGGCAAACATATGAAATACAGGTATTATCTAACACTTAATACACCAAGGTATCTGTTTTTGTTATCAACTATTGCATGTTGGTGTTCAGAAACTGCAAGTGCAGAAAATAAAGTACAGACCAATAAGTGATAATGCGATAATATTATTCACACTGGAAATGCCTTTATATAGGCAGTTCATGATAATGTGATAATATTATTCATACTGGAAAGGCCTTTATATAGGCAGTTCATACATATGCAGAAACATAAAAAACAACTAAAAGCTACTGATATTCCTATATTCAAGGAATATTATTCTGAGCATATCAATTAACTCTAACTTCCAGATTCCTCATAACCAAGACAACTTTTGAGTACTTCAATTAGAATCATTCTCAACACCTCCCTATGATTCGTAATTGCAAACTCCGAGTAGCTTTCTAAAGCGAATAAACTTGTCCTTTGGTAGAACTTTTATTAAGATGTCAGTGAGTTGATCATGAGTACTGCAGTACTGAATATCCACAACTTTCCAAGCAACTAAATCTCTGATGAAATGCAGTCTTGTGTCTATGTGCTTTGTTCGACTATGAAGAGCTGCATTCTTTGTCATGAAAATGGTTGATTTGTTGTCGCAGAATATGATTGTCGATGTCTTTGACTCCTCCTGCAATTCACTAAGAATACCTCTAACCCATACCGCTTGACATGCTGCGAATGTCACAGCTACATATTCAGCTTTTGTGCTAGACAATGCAGTTATAGGTTGTTTCTTTCAGCTCCACGCAACAACACCCGAACCTAGAGAAAAAACATGGGTTGAAATGCTTCATCGATCATCAAGACAACTTAAGTCGGAATCTGAGTAACCATAGAGTTTTCCATCAACAGACATGTCATGTTTACTTGAATACCATATTCCAAAGTCCATTGTGCCTGCTATACCACAGAATTCTCTTCGCTGCTGCAAAATGTGTCTGTGATGGATTTTTCATGAACCACGAAACTACCCTCATTGTGAACGTTATGTCTGGACGAGTGTGAGTTAAATAAATTAACCCACCAACGAGGCTCCTATAAGAGATAGAACTAGCTATTGTCTCTCCATCATTGCTGACAAGTTTCTCACATGCTTGTAAAGGAGTAACTACTGGATTGCATTTCAACATACCAGATTTCTTCAATAATTTCTTTGCATAGAGTTCTTGCTTTAAAAAAGTCTCATCTTCTCCTTATGTGACTTCTAAACCCAGAAAGAACTTTAGTGATCCCAAATCTGTCATGTCAAACTCGGCTTTCATGTGCTCCTTAAATTTGTCGACAAGAAGCTGAGATGAGCCTGCAAAGATCATGTAATCGACATAAATACAAACCATTAAGAAGTCTCTTTTCCCACTTCTCTTGGCATACAATGTAGGTTCTCGATCACTTCGTTGAAAACCAAGGGCAATGAAATATTTATCGATTTGACTATATCACGTCTGCGGGGCTTGTTTTAAACCGTACAATGCTTTATGTAATTTGTAAACTTTTCCTTCAACCCCTTTAATAGTAAAACCAGTAGACTGCTCAACGTAAACTTCTTCATTCAGCTCGCCATTGAAAAAGGCGGATTTAACATCAAATTGATGCACAACCCAGTGACGTTGAGCAGCCAAGGCAAGAAAGATTCATACCGTCTCGAATCGGGCCGCCGGGGCGAATATTTCTTCAACATCATTGCCGGCTTGCTGGGAATAACCTTTAACGACCAGACGAGCCTTGTGCTTCTGTATTTCTCCATGTGAACCATACTTGGTCTTGAATACCCATTTTAGTCCGATTGCTTTCTTTCCTGTAGGTAAATCACACAACAACCATGTATTATTTTTATTAATGGTAGAAATTTCTTCTCGCATTACTTTCATCCACTTTTCCTGTCCTTGAGCATCTTCAAATGTGGTAGGATCGGCAACCATTAATACAAACCCATAGGTTTCATAGAGATCGGCCAGTGAACAATACTTTCCTCGAGTAACTGGCGTTGATAAATCTGACGAAAAAGCTTCTTCTTGTGGGAGTGCATTTGAACTTGGTGGTGTCAACGGGGATAGCGGTGATATATCTTGCTCTATTACAAACTTGATCATCTTCAAGAACGTCACTTGAATTCGAGTACTGCGGCTCCTGACTTTCTTTCTCATGCCAATTCCAACGCATACTTTCATCAAAGACAACATCTCTCCTCGTGAGTATTTTTCTGATTTCAGGCTCAAACAATCTATAACCTTTTGACTGTGTACTATAGCCAACAAATATACTCTTTTGTGACTTTTGATCAAATCTTTTTCTAGCTTGTGAAGGAATCAAGTCATAACATAAACAACCAAAAACTTTTAGATAAATTACATTGGGTTTAAAGCCATTCCATGCGTCAAAGGGAGTCATGTTCATTACAACACGGGTAGGAGATAGATTAAGTAGATACACTGCTGTTGCCACTGCTTCAGCCCATAGATCATTCGGCAAATCTCTTTCTTTCAACATGCTTCGAGCCATTTCGACAACGGTGCCATTCTTGCGTTCAGCTACTCCGTTCTGCTCTGGAGTATAAGGAGCAGTAAACTCTCTTTGGATTCTGTTTTCTTCACAGTAAGAGTTGAACTTATTGGAAATAACTTCTCCACCATTGTCTGTACGCAGAGTCTTAATGCTTAATCCACATTGTTTTTCAATCAAAATTTTGAACTGCTTGAATCTTTCAAATGTTTGATCTTTGTTGTCCATAAAATAAACCCACGACATCCTGCTATAATCATCAGTAATAAGGAAGAAATACTTACTACCACCCAGTGAAGGAGTTTGCATTGGTCCACATAAGTCTGCGTGTAACAGTTCAAGACATTCATTGGCACGCCAGGCTGGACCAACTGGAAAAGATCTCCTTGTCTGTTTTCCATATACACACCCTTGACAGAGTTTTATATTACTAATCTCAGGTAAGCCTGTGACCATTCCTTTGCTTTTAAGTAGTGTTAGACCTTTTAAATGCAAATGGCCATACCTGAGATGCCATAAAGTTGATTCTTCTTCTGCCGTTGTCGCAAGCACAAAATGTCCCATTGTTGACAAATCTAAGGGAAACATTTGGTTCTTTGTCATTGCAATACTTGCCATCAGACGATTTGTCTTCTTCTCCGTGATACTACATTTTCCATTGTCAAACAAGACTAGATATCCACATTGTATTAGTTGACCAACACTAATTAAATTGAAATCAAGTGCTGGAACATATTGCACATTGTGTAAAAACTTGAAAATTCTAGGACCAAGTTCAAACCTTACAGTGCCTTTTCGGCTTTTCCTTCAACAAATAATGTGTTGCCATTACCCAGCTGTACTTTCTGCTTAACACGTTCATCCAGGTTAGAAAATAACGATTTGGACCCAGTCATATGGTTTGAGCATCCACTGTCCACAAACCATACATAACTTGGTTGCTGCTCTCCATCCTTCTTGTTCTGTGCCATGAACAATTTTTCTTCACCATCATTATAGTCATCCTCATCTGCATCTTCTTTGGTGAAATTATTTTGCTCTTCTTTATACCAACACTCTGCTCTTACATGTCCATAATTTCCGCAATTATAACACCGCACCGAGTTCATATATGGCTTCTGTTCTTCCCCTCGACCTTTACCGCGTCCATACGCGCGACCTCTTCCAGACGATTTCTTCGAAATGTACCACGAGAACCACTCCTACCTCGACCACGTCTGAAAGTGTTGTTATTTTCCTGCACCTGAAAAGCTTTCTCTTCGTCTGTTTCAACCTTTCTACTTAATCTGACTTCATGTGCTTGCAAGGAACCCATTAGTTCATCAAATGAAAAAATAGATAGATCCTTAGATTCCTCAATTGCAGCTACAACATGATCAAACTTTGAATTTAAACTACGCAGTACCTTTTCAACAATTGTTTGATCATCTATTTTAGCACCGAAACTCCTCATTTGACTTACCACTGCAATTGCTTTACTCAGGAAGTCTGATACGTTCTCATCATTCTGCATTTGTAAGGTTCCGAACTGTCTACGCAGGTGTTGTAGTATGACAACCATGACTTTTGAATCACCCTGAAATTCCTTTTGCAACACATTCCTAGCCTCCTGAGATGTACTGGACATGGCTATCCTAGAAAATATGTTATCGTGAACTGCTTGTTGGATGATTGCTAGGGCCTTTGCATCTTTCTTTCTTGCTTCTTTAACTTTGACCTCCTCTAAAGTACTCAACGCAGCATCGTCTTCTGGTTCTATAAACCCATTTTCCACGAAGTCCCAAAGATCTTGTGACTTAAGAATTGTTTTGACTCGTATTGACCAAAATTCATAGTTTTCACCTTTGAATATTGGAATAAGTGGTTGTGCCGTTCCACTTGCAATGCTATTGCTGCTGCTTGCCGCTACCACTCAATCTGCACTTTCACACTACACTGCTCACGTGTGTTTTTTTTTGTTCTTTGTTTGGAGAACCTGGCTCTGATACCACAATGTTGGTGTTCAGAAACTACATGTGCAGAAAATAAAGAAATACATAACAATATGTGATAATGCGATGATTTTATTCATACTGGAAATGCCTTTATATAGGCAGCTTATACATCTGCAGAAACAGAATAAACAACTAAAAGCTACTGATACTCCTATATTCAAGGAATATTATTCTGAGCATATCGATTAACTCTAACTACCAGATTCCTCATATTCAGGACAACTTTTGACTACTTCAATTAGAATCATTCTTAACAAGTTGTGCATGAATGTTGGGCATGAGTTTTTGTTTGTTTCAAACAGTTATTTACAAGAAAACCATCAAATAAGAAATTAGATATGAGTAAGGATGGATGCAGCTAAACAGTAAAGACTACTGAGGCATCCAATTTTAAAGATATTTCATTTACCAATCCTAGAATTAGTAAATAACACTAAGTATGGTTTGTCAATTATTACTTACTTTGATAAAATTGTATACTCAGAATCTATACTTGTAAGTTGTACACATGTGACTAGAGTACTTATATCCATATTTCAATTTCAACAACACAAATACATTAAAGAGTTACTCCAGTAAAATTATTCTAAGTAAATGTCTTCATACATGTGAGTTGAATGCACATATTTAGGTTTCAACAATTTAAATGTAGGATGCATATATACACAAAGATGGATTTATATGTCAGATGTAAAAGTGTAATGCAAATGTTTTTAGACGATTAATAAATATAGTATCATGATTTAGCAAGATCACGTGAAACAGATAGCATAGCTTTGTCACTCAGCACATCTTCATGCAACATCTTAGCTTGAGAAAGTGTAGGTTTATGGTTTGCCTTGAGTTTCAGTAGTCCCAATCCATTACTTAGAGAAGCTTGTCAGATGTTTGTAAATGATCCACCTAACTTACTTGGATATTCTAGCTTATTCAAAGTTAACAAAGTCCTTAATTTTGGTACTTATTATGGTTCAGGAAGATATTTAACATGATGATTAATTCACACATTTTTATATATGTTAAATTGTCTTAAAGAACGAATGGGAATTGGGAAGTGAATATTGGATTCCTTATATATGAACAGGATATATGGATTCCATATATTGATTATGTTTCTAATACATAGGACGCTGAATCTAGAAAAATAACTAGGTTGATTCTTTGATTTTCTTAAACATTTTGTTTTATATGGAATGTTTAACTAGAATGTAGGCAAATTATTTTTATTAAGAATGTGTCATTTCCTAATACATTCTTATTTCTAACCTCAATTATTTATATTTTTTTTGTCAGATGGATGAGCATATTCCTTTAGTTGAGAGTTCTAATCCAGTACTGGAGGTAAAAGTCGAAACTTCTATTCCGATACCAAGTGACGATAGAATTTCAGTTAGAACTCAAGTTACTCAACATAAAAGTGAAGTTTAGAATCACTTTAAGAAGATTATATCGACCGACGGAATTGAAAAAGCATATGTAATTACTTATTCTCTTTACTGTTTACTTCTTATTTTGCGTTTTCTGTACCTTGCGTTTGATCTTGCTGTGTTACATTTAGTCTATGCGAAAGTCCGTTAGTGCTGAAGAATTGCTATTTGATTCTGAAATCGAGAAGATAGCTAAGGCACTAAGGAAGGAAGCAAAAGCTAGAAAAGCACGGGCACGAGCATCTAACGCACAGCCTATGCAGGAATGCCAGATCGAACCCAAATTTACTACAATTTTCCCAACAGAAGAGGCAGTCGAATCGGAAATGGCCAAACAAAATCAGAGAACGATGCGGGATCATGCGGTCCCAGATTTTAGGGAATTTCGCCCAAGCATTACAAGGCTTCCTGTGCAAGCAAATAATTTTGAATTAAAACCTGGCCTTGTACAAATGGTGCAGCTGAATCAGTTCGGAGGGCACCCAATAGAAAACTCGCATGTCCGCCTGCAGCAATTTTTGGAGATTTGTGAAATGTTGAAGCTGAACAGGATACCTGAGGATGCTATAAGGCTTCGATTGTTTCCTTTTTCTGTGAGAGATTGGGCTAAGGATTGGCTCCATTCGCTACCACTTGGTTCGATTAACAGTTGACAAGAGTTGTCCAAGGTTTTTATGGCTTAGTACTTTCCACCCGGAAAGACTACAAAGCTCAGAAGTAAGCTTACCTCATTTCAACCTAAAAAAGATGAGTCGTTGTACGAAGCATGGGATAGGTACAAGGAGCTTCAACGCAAATGTCCACATCACGGTGTACCGAAGTGGATGATTGTGCAAATATTCTATAACGGAGTTTCTCCGATTATGAGAAGTACAATCGATGCTACGGATGGAGGTGATTTAATGGACAAGAATGAAGACGAGGCTTTCATGTTATTGGAGAAAATGGCCTACAACAACTATCAGTGGAACAATGATCGGAGAGAGGTTAAGTAAGAAGGGAAGAAACCTCAAGGAGTCTTCGAATTGGATGCCTTTACCTTGTTGAATTCGAAATTTGAAGCTCTTTCA
>JANZXV010000210.1:12752829-12763552 GCA_027576455.1 Erythroxylum roigii
TGACCATACTCATAACCAAGTGGGGTATAGGATGGTGAAAGGACGAATTGCACAGTAATTGTCTATGGAAGGGTTCGTAATCGGTTTGATGTGATTTATCTCTATAAATCAATATTGCTTTACCAAGGTCTTTCAGTAAGTGGCTTTTATACTCAATTGGTACTGATAGAATTTTTGTCCATATAGAATTTATGACTTTTATACTCAATGAGGAAATCAAATGAAGCTTAACTGAATGAAGTTTTGGATATAATAGAGCAATTAAAAGTGCGACACGCTCTGACGGAATCTATAAAAGGAAAGTTGAAGAATGAATTGCTAAGCACCAAGAACTCCAATGAAGTAATGGCACTACCACAAAAGCAAGATGACCTGGGAGATTTTTACATCCCATGCACTATTGATAGTATTAGAATGGATAAGTCATTTGCATATCTAGGAGCTAGTATAAGTACGATGCCTTATACCTTGTATAAAAACATGGAGTTAGGCAAAATAACACCCACTAGGGTGTGTGTTCAAACAGCTGATAGATCAATCCACCATCCTAGAGGTGTAGTCAAAGATGTTTTGGTTAGGGTCGATAAGTTAACTTTTCCTATAGTAATCTTAGACATAGAAGGGGATGTGGAGATGCCTATTATCTTAGGGAGACCATTTTTAGCCACTGCCCGGTCAGTCAAAGACGTTGATGGGGGCGAATTTATAGTGAGAGTAGAGGATGACAAGGTGTCATTTAAAGTATCTAAGATTAAAAGCAATTCTTTCAAATTTGTGGATGTTATAAAGATTAATGAATCTTGTAAAGAAGTTGGGCAAGGTTATTCTTGTACGAACTCATTAGAGCAATCTCCACTCTGACAAAAGACTCAAAAGAAGAAAAAACTGAAAAAGAAAGGTGGTAATAAGCATAGTTCGATAGCTCGGGTGCAATTTATGAAAGTTCTAATGGCGCTACCATGACATGACCCATTTGAACCACCATTAGCCAACAAAGAATGTCGAGCTAACGACGGTAAACAAAAATATACATGTCATGGTAGAGAAAAACTGACATGGATTGTAATGTACATACGTACAAAACAAAGTCAGTGACTAAAGCTTACAAACAAAAATAAGGAATCGATTTTGATGAAACCTTTTTGCTAGTAGCAATGCTTAAATACATAAGGACCTTATTGGCCATATTGCATATCATGATTATAAAATATGATAGACATCATTTCTCAATGGGAATTTGCTGGAGGATGTGTATATGACACAACATGAGCGTTTTAAATCTAAGAGATTCTTAATCAAGTATGCAAGTTGCAAAAGTTTATTTATGGACTAGTAAGCATCACATAGTTTGAACATCCATTTTGATGAGATAACCAAAGATTTTGATTTTATAAAAAATTTGGATGAACTATATGTCCATAAGAAAGTTAGTGAGAGTACATTCATTTTCTTAGTGATATATATGGATGACATATCGCTAATTGAAAACGACATTCTAATGCTTCAGTTTGTAAAGATTTGGTTATCCAAAAACTTCTCTATAAAGTATATAGGAGAAGCTGCCTATATTATGAGAATAAAGATCTATAGAGATAGATCGAAAAGGTTGCTTGGGTTATTTCAATCCACTTACATAGACAAAGTGCCAGAGAGGTTTAGCACGAAGCATTCCAAGAGGAGATTCTTACCCATGTTGCATAAGATTTCTCTTTCATAGAGTTTGTGTCCTATGACACAAGAAGAAAGAGAAAAAAATGGATTGTGTTCCTTTTGCTTCAGCAATTAAATCAATCATATATGTGACGCTATGTATTAGACTAGATTTTTCTTATGTTTTGAGCATAGCAAGCAAGTTTCAAGCCAATCCAAGTGAGTGTCACTGGATAGCTATGAAAAACATCTTAAAGTACTTAAGAAGGGCTAAAGATATTTTCTTAGTCTATAAAGGTGCTGAATTAAGAGTTTAAAGGTATTCAGATCCTAGTTTTTAGTCAGATCAAAATGATAATAGATCACAGTAAGGGTACATCTTCACTTTGAATAGTGGTGTGGTAAGTTGTAAGAGTTCCAAGTAGCCAACCATTGTAGATTCATCATCCGAGGTAGAATACATCTTAATGTCAGAGGTGGCAAAGGAAGCAGATTGGATTAAGAAGTTCATCACTGAACTTGGAGTGGTTCCTAGCATTGTTGAGCTTGTAGTATTGTACTGTGACAACAATGACGCCATTGCACAGGCAAATGTTTCTAGTTTTGATTTCATCAAGACAGGATATTGACGAAACATGAAAACTAACACACATTATATTTATTTTTTATGAAGAAAGTAATTGATATTAAAAATTAAAGTATGGAAATACTTAAACTAATGTATAAGTGTTTATTAGAGAATAAGTTCACTGAATTGACCCGATTATGAGCATCCAAAAATGAAATAATGCTTGTGTTTGTGGATTTTCTAATTGTGATGTTTGTATATTGATCTTTAGTCTTGAGATTATGTGGGAAATACTATATTTTAAAGCTACTTATGAACTATCCTATTTGGGATAATTCAGTCAGTAGTACTTAGATGCAGTATGAACCATATAGAGATAGTTGAGTAAGTCTACTCAATAAATGATTTGTCACTCTAAACTAATTACAGAGAATGTTCTATTGTTCTTAATCAGTAATGATTTATAGAATTCTCTAGTCAGAGCGAATTGACATTTGAAAATTTTTAAATGTCAATTATAAATTAATTACTAATTAACAAGAACGAACATGATTGGATTCAAAAGAGTACACACTATATCCATATTCTATCTAATTGGAACATTGGATGACGAAGGTATTAATTGCTTAATTTAAGAATTTAAGATAAATTAAAAAGATTTTTAATTTATCTAATTATAATTATAATTTATAATCGTTGCTAATATATTAGAAACTTAATAAGTTAGACATAAAAAGCAGTTTAAAAGAGAAAAATTAGTTTTAATTAAGTTAGACTTAATTATAAGTTGGAAAAATCTTAGGAATTAAATATAAGATATTTGATTTTATTAAAATTAAATTAATTAGAGTTAGAGTTAGACTTTAATTATAATTAATGTATTTAATTTTAATAGAAATTAAAAACACTTATGCTTTTTTTTAATAAATAGGAATAAGCATAAGGAGCTAGCAGTGCTGCAAATTCCTTTCAAAGAGTTTAGTGATTGTTCTGTGGATGCTGCTAGAGGCTGAACATGTGAACAGCTCGCGGATAACATTTCGAAAGAGTTTCAAAGGACATAGGAATATCAAATCAGGTACGATATTATATTTTATTATTTGAGTTTAGATTTTCAAATTATTCAATCATCGAGAATTGATCGGAAACTGTAACACTTTATTTTTTCACTGTACCTATGATTCGATCAAAGTTGGTATCAGGAACATGAGGAGCTTGACAAATGGCTGAAAAACTTGGAGAAAGACGAGATTTGTTAGAAAAATTAGGAAATTGACCTGCTAACGTTACGGACATACCTTACAATATAAATTGTGAGCATAAAGGCACAAGGGCACCACACAAAACTGTAGTGTATTTATGCCCCAAGCAGACATCGTTGTTTTTGATAGTGCCATCGGATTGAGTTTTAAATATGTAACGAATAAAATGAAATTTCACATCTAATTCTGTGAAAGTTTTATCTTATTACTTCATAGATCTTTTTCATCCTAATTCAATGTTTTAAAAATCAGATCAAACCGTCCAATCCAATCGAAAAAAATCTGAAACAGTTATTAGTCCGATTCAATTTTACCTAGTAACCTTTTTGTATAAAAATCGGCCGGTTTAACCTTTTTTTTTTATTGGACCATTAAATCCTTGCCTCTATGCTTCTCGGCACGAACCTGAACTTGGTCGTGGTATTTGAATCGCCGGTGAGCATCCTCATCATGTGTTAGCAGCGGTGAGGTCCATGAAACCACCATTCAGGTCATCTGTCAACAGCTTGCCAATGGTGTTCCTGTCACCTTCCGCCAATGCCTTGTATAACTCATCAACAATACTCTTGTTTCGCGTTTCTGGGTTCAGATCTGACATGGGTTTTGATGCAGTTTCTGTGGCAAACACCATTTTTCTTGTTTTACAGAAAAAAAATCTATACTTTCAGGTTTTGAAGATTTAATCCCTGTTATTCATCGGTTTCTTTCCTTCTGGCTTTGTCATTGCTTTCCCAATAAGGAAAGATAAAGTGGGTTCTTGATGGACTAATCAGTTGATCTTGGAAATATATAAGATAAAGGAAGATGGAAGAAGTAAGAGAGATGGAGAGATGAGAAGAAACCTGAAGTTATGGCGGTTTGAATAGGAGAAGAACACCGATCAGTTTCACTGCTCAAAGAAGAGAGAAACAGAGATTAATTATATTTTAAAAAATATTTATTAATCGCAAAGTTTATTTAAAGAAATTTGATAGGTAAATATTTAAAATTTTATTGATGGTCAGTTCATACCTTATTTTAATCATATTTAAGTTAAAATTATACTATATTACAAGTTTACAATTGAAAATAATTTCATACATTACTAATTTGTAATTTATTTTAATGAAGTAGAAGAAGTTGATTGAAATATTCTAGATGAAAGTGTAGTTTACGAATTTTTAAATAGTGTTAGAATCTGGAGCTTTTGACGATGATGAGACACAATCTCTTTCAGAAATACAATTTTAATTTTTATTGTTATTTTAATATTTATATTAAACTTATATTTATTTATTATTAATTCATTATATAATAATAAACATTGATGTATTTTAATTTTAATAATATATTTTAATTTTATTTATTCTTATAAGTTTTACTTCTTATTTAATATATACTAAATTTATAGCGATTCATTACCGATTGAACTTCTAAATCTTAAACTTTTTCTTCGACCAATTTAATTTCCGGTTAAGTTTTTAAAACATGTTCCAAATTTGATAACTTGAAAGAAACAGGTACGGGAACTACAGCCAAGACAGTGCTTGAGCCATTATATTGCCAATTGACTAAAAATCTGCTCAACAAATCCCAGGAGATAACACCTAAATGACGTGGCTTCACTCCATTCGCTAGTTTTCTTTGACCTCCCATCCGGATAACATCAATTGTCACAGGCACCAGAAGAAATTGACGCCTACGGATATGATGAAATGTGCAATCAAATGGAAAAAATCATAGACTTGGAGGAGGGTTTAGTTTTTTTTTCCGCCTTTTGTCATTTCTCCGTTTCCATGGCTCCAACACTATCCTCCAATTCTTTCCTTCTATCCACCACACCTCATTCCAGGCTCTCTTTGAAGGCTCCAAAACTTACCGTCTTTGCCAAAAGAACAGGACCCTTCTCTCCATTTCCACTTGGCAAGCCAAAAAATGATTCAGAAGGAAGCCAAACTGATGGCCCAGTAACTTCAAGTCCGTTCAAGTTCGACTTTAGCAAAGTACCTGATATGAAATCTTTGGTTCCTGTTGTGAGTAGTCCTGCGTCAGGAATATCTTTTGGTAACCCAAGAAGGAAAGATCCTGGGACAGTGTTTGTTGCTGGAGCTAATGGACAGGCTGGTGTTCGCATTTCTCAAACACTGTTGCGTCAAGGTTTTAGTGTTAGAGCTGGAGTTTCCGAGATTGGCGCTGCTCAGGACTTGGCTCTTCTGGCTGCAAAATACAATGTGAGAACTAGGGAAGTTGTTTTACCTGAATTTGGGATTTGAATGAAAATAGCGTGTCATTCTAACTGTTTGATGACTGAAAAGTTGGTTTATTCCTGGCTTCATAATTGTTGTTAATCCAGTGATCCTATTAGAACCACCAGTCTGTAGCTAAGCTAATCAAACGTGATGTTAAGTTTTTCCATAGTATAAACCCCTTCTATTGACTGCATGTGCCAGATCATATCCAAAGAAGAATCGAAGCGTCTGAATGCTGTGGAGTCAACCTTCCAAGATGCACAATCTATTGCCAAAGCAATTGGCAATGCAAGCAAAGTTGTAGTCACAATTGGTCCGGCCGAAGATGGTCCCTCGACCGAGGTCTCAAATTCTGATGCCCTGCAAGTGATCAAAGCTGCTCAGTTAGCAGGCGTTGGCCATGTTGCCATAGTTTATGACGGGAACGCAGCTGGTCTGTCAACTTACAATGTGTTAGATGGCATCACATCATTCTTTAGCAACCTGCTCTCGCCATCTCAGACACTCAGTATACCCGAGTTATTGCAGAAATTAATTGAAACAGATGTGAACTACACTTTCATAAAGACAAGTTTAACGGAGGATTTTTCGCCAGAAAGTTCTTACAATCTTGTCGTGTCGACTGAAGGAAGCACCCATCAAAACGACTTCAAAGTAATGTAATGTATGCAATTGGTATTGTTTCATTGTTAACGTTTTAGTTTAAGTTTGCCTGGGGCCATATACTACTTCACTTTATATGTTTCTCATCTGTTGTCTTTTGACTTTCATTATCAGGTGGCCAAGTCTCAGATAGCTTCTTTAGTGGCAGATGTTTTCTGCAATACAACAGTGGCAGAAAATAAGGTACATTATATTATACAAACCTTGGGATTTTGGGATGGTCCATTTGATGATTTCTTCACTTATAGACCAGTGCAGTAACCGATATACGAATTATTTGTTTACCTATATTAGGTGGTGGAAGTCTATAGTGATCCGTCGGCACCATCAAAGTCTGTGGGTGAGCTTTTCAGGTAAAATTGTGATTGTGAAACAATCTTATATTATCATTGCCCTAGATTAAATTTGTTATATACCTGCCACGGTTGTTGTATATAGAGCTGTTCCTGAAGATGAAAGAAGAAAGGTGTATGCAGCAACGGTGGCAAAGGAAAAAGCTGAGGAAGAGGCAAGGATAGCTGCTGAGGAAGCTCGCGAAGCTGCTCAGGCAGCAAAGAAGCTCGAAGAAGAATCTAAAACTTCTAGCCTCGCTGATGAAGCCCAGAAAAAGGAAGAAGCTACAGGAGCTTCAGTGGAAAACCTCTTGAGCAGAGCAAAGGACATTGGATCGGGTTTCTCTTGGGAAAAACTAAGCTCTCAGATTACAACTGTTGCTCAGAGGAGTAATGACGATGCGGAGCCAAAAGTGCAGATTGCTACTGTCCGAGGACAAGCCAAGGCCCGTTCTCTACGAGCCCAGACAGCTGTTACCAAACGATCTATCCCAAAACTTTCTTTCAAGTCAAAGGAACAGCTGAAGCCGAAACCTAAACAGACAGAATCAAAGGCTGAGGTGAGGAAGCTGTTTGGTGGGTTATTTCAGCAAGAAACCATATACATTGAAGATGACTGAAACAAAACGTCTCTTGGAATTATTTATGCATATGTATTTTGCGTTTGTAATATTTTCAGATTATGATGAGTCTCAGATCGCAATATGTACTGCTTTAAGGCTATCAAATCGTTTAATTGCCTACCGCATGAAATGATTTCTCCAAATTGTGAAGTTAGTATGCCCAACAGCTTTCGTATACTTTACATTACCTACTTCAAGATTTATAGTCAATTTATATATGGCCTAAAGGCCACATTTTGAACCGAAGTTAAATTTGTCCTTGGTTGTTAGTCTTTGCTCATCTGCTAGCAGAGTATAAATGAAGCTTTAAGTAAGTTACACGGATGTTTTTATTTTTAGTAAAGTTAATATGTGGAAATCAAGTTTAATAGAAAAGGTCAAGTGAGAAAGGGGATAATTTAATCAATTGAAAAATGAGTAGAGTGGAGTATATATGCAATTCAAGAGTACATACAAGAGAATTTAAGTGAACAACCAATAATAAGAAGGAATCAAGCATATTAATATTTAAGCAAGTCATTATACTCCTTGTAACCTTATCTTGTTCCTTAAAATAAATTAAGGACAATCATTGCATAATCATTTGCACTTAAGGCATATTGTATATAATTTGTTTCGTAATTAAAAGAAAATCTGAGAAGGTTTTAAAGAAAACTCTCTCGATGCAACAAAAGAATTGTGTTTTGATCATTGAAAGAATGTGAAAATTTTTGAAAAACTTGTTTCAAGATGTTTGGTAAAAAATATGGTGATTTGGGTGACTAACGTTAGGGTTTAGGTAAATTGGCCCCCAAAGGAGTGGTCGAGTTGGTGAAGTAGGGAGGTATAGGGTCAAAAGCTCCTATGTTCGAATTTCCCTACCTACACTCTCTCGATCGAGCCTATCGTACAGCGCTTGTCTAGTACGAAGTACCATGTTAAGTGGAGAGTTGCTATCAAAATGAATTTTGAAGATGATCTCTTTTACTTTGTGACTAATAGCAAGGTGAACTAGATTATAAGAGAAGTACATGAAAGGTCATACACGAATCATCTAGGTAGTCTTAAAATTGCCCAATTGATTTTCTAATGGAATATTATTAGCTAAACATAGAGCGAGATTGCATTCAGTACATGAACAACTCTCACCTTTGCTAAATTTATACAAAAAAACTAAAGCATTTACAAGCTTCCCCCTTACATAGAATGTCCTTTCCTTAACCATTTTCAATGTGGAGAATTTATATTTTTGGCTCAATCAAATGGTCATAGATTCATACTAGGATAACTTCACCAAGTGGAATGAAGTCAACTTATACTCTTAAGCCACATAAAGTCTTCAATAAGCTCATTAAGTGAGATATCAGTTGTCGTTAAAGATTTTTTAGAAAAATTATCACAAGTAATGCTCTCCTAATCTAAATGCCACAATAATTCAAAAACTTTGTAAATAATTCAAAACTAGTCACACAAATTTCTCCCTTTATTATCCTCAAATAAATGACATATTGGAAGCCATAATTAAGAACATAAAGAAGAATATTTAGAAAATGGTGATTATATAGTATAAATAGCATGACATATTTCCATATGCACTTTACGTGTATCACACTATAATCAAAATGTCGACTAGGAAAACAATATATTCATAAATCTGTAAAATAGAAGTAGTTGATCTATAACTTAGGAATCAAGTCTAGCCTTGGTTCAAAATTAAGTTGTATAATGGTTTTAAAGCTTTATTTTGGTATAATAATTATAGTCCAGTAGGTACATTAATGGAAAATACCTCAGTTTCTCATTTAAGGAAAATAATCCCTTATCAAGGCACAATGAAACAAGTAATTTAGGAGAATCAATTCAATCTAGAACTTCCAATTAAAAGCAGACTGTAAGATTTATTACACGGACAGTTAGCAAATTCAGTTGTTGAAGATCATATTTATTGGGCTATTAACCAATTAGGAGTCTTCTCTAATAGATCATACATGAAGATGATAACAATTAGAGCTCTAAAGGTGCCTTAGCATCGATTGGTCTAGTTTCCTTAAGCAATTCCTAGAATGAGTTTTATACTATGGTTAGCTATTTATGTTAAATTGTCAACAAAGGAAGAAATGTTTGGGTGACAGGTAGATGATAAGTGTTTATTTTGCTATTTAATTCTTGAAACTCTATAACATATCTACTTCTAGTGCCAATTCTATGATATCTTGTGGAATAGGTTGCTTTCTTCATTTCATACCTTTTGACATGCTTCTTCTTAAGGTGAAATTTTGGATTGGATAATATAAAGGAAATGGAGGAACATACAAAAACTTATCTCCTTCAAACTATCCCTAGGGAGTTTGGTATATGTAGTATGGAGGGAGAGGAATAATCATATGTTTACAAGCATAAGAAGACCTAAAGAGTTCATTTTTAGTGCGATCCTTAAAGATATATACGAATACAACTCCAATACTACCAGTAGCTGATGGATTAAAATACAACATTGTAAGTGAACAAATTCCCAAGAATGCTGAGGAGATGTTGAAATGTAGGGAATATTTTCAATAGTGTTCTAATGGGACATAAATAATCAAGTAGTTCAAGGTTTTCTACACCTATATTCCATAAACTTACATCATCTATCTATTTTATATGTTTGGAGCTATAAGCATAAGAGTAAAGGCTTAATTGAATTTAGGGGATGAAGTTAGAGAAAACTCACTGTTTAAAGGAAAACCCTTATAAAACCTCTTATTTTAAACCTCCAATCTCCAACCTCGAGCTCTACTTCGAGAATAATGTTAAAAGTTAGATGATGTTCTACAACTTAATATACAAGATGAAGATTATGAGGAATAGAATGAAATGGTAATGTAGGTGTGAATCTTCCCTACTTATGTTGACATGCAAGGCAAAACTTGTGGAACAACTAGTTATAGGTTGACAAATGAGTGTGCTTTCCATTTGCTCCTCATATTTTTGAATATTGTCTAGCATGTGTCTGTTATGTGTCCTTTTATTAGGGGATACAGATGTTGGTTACTTCTTTAATTTACTTCCATATTTCTTGGCCATGCAATGTATTGGTATGGCTTTAAGCCTTTATAATAAGTATTTAGAGCCTATTTTGTAAGGCTTAGTCCCTTGTTTTTCATTAATATATTTGATAAACAACGTTTAAGCTACATTTTTATTCTCATATTTAATGCATTTTGCTTATTTATTTGATTTTTTAAATTAATTTTAGTACTTACTTTGTTCATATTTTTCTAGATATATTTTATTCACCTGGAGTAAAAAAGAACAAATCTAGACAAGTTTGGATCGAGTAATTGATCGCGGCTTTGTCGTTCGATTAATTAAATCGACCTCGGAAATCGGTCAAAACAAAATATTCCAAGATTGCAGCAAGCTGAACCTCGGGTCG
>JANZXV010000210.1:12774293-12788600 GCA_027576455.1 Erythroxylum roigii
TACTTCATCTTATACTTTTTAATTCTAACAATTTAGCAAAAATTCTAATTTAACTAAAACTCTTCATTAAATTCATTAACCCAAACTCATAAAACCCTCAATTAATTCGATTAGCAAACTAAACCTCAAAATGAAACAAGCTTATTCACTAATGAAAAGGAAACGGGGCCCAACAAGTACTCCCTTACATCATCAGCCCAAACCAAAGTGCATTCATTAAGAACCGTCGAATAGGGGACAATATCTTGTTGGCCCAAGAGATCTCGAAGAATTACCATCTAGCCAATAACCATAGGAGATGTGCTTTCAATGTGGATTTACAAAAAGCATATGATTCGATCCATTAGGATTTCCTATTGAATGTGCTAGTAGTTGTAGGTTTTCCTCTCAAGTTCAATGATTGGATAAGAGAGTGTATTACCTCACCTGCATATGCTATTTTGTAAGTCAAGCTTAAGAAAAGGGGACCCTTTATCTCCTTTTCCCTTTATTATTTGTATGGAGGTATTCTCAAGGAGCTTGAATGCTTGCATAGAAGGCAGTAATTCCTTTAAATACCACTGAAGATGTAAAGCCCTTAAACTCACCCATCTTTTACTTGCTGGTGACCTCTTAATGTTTTGTCATGGTGATTTGTCCTCGGCTTAAATGACCCATCAAATAGAAATCATGTCAGGGCTTAAAAGAGGTTACCTTCCTATTCGATACTTGGGAGTTCCTCTTCTAACAGGTCGGTTGTCTAGGATGGATTGTTTATCCTTGTTGGAAAAAATTGACTCCAGAGTCAACAAATGGACCTATAAAAATCTCTCTTATGCTGCTAGATTGCAATTAGTCATTTATGTCCTTTCCATCTTTCAGGTTTATTGGTCTAGCCACTTTATTCTCCCAACATCCATTATTAAGGAAATAGAGACAAAACTTAGGAATTTTTTATGGTTGAGAAAGGTGGAGACAAAAGCTCATGCTAAAGTAAAATGGAATGACATTTGTAGATAAAAAAAAGAGGGTGGTCTAGGTATTAAACACTTGTCTACTTGGAATAATGTGTTGATAGGGAAAAGAATTTGGTTTCTGTTTAATGATAGGGAAGCTTTGTGGGTCAGGTGCTTTCACACAATTATTCTAGAAAGGAAAAATTTCTAGACTACCTTTCCTAACAACTGTAGTTCGTGGAGTTGGAGGAAGATTTTGTATGTTAGAGATCAAATTGGGAACCAATTTAGATTTAAAATAGGAAATGAAAACTCTACTTTCTTATGGCAGGATCCTTGGCATCCGAGAGGAATCTTGATGGCTCACTCTACACCTAGGGTGATCAATGGGTCGGAGCTTCCTCTGATTGCAAGAGTGTCTGAAGTAATCAGGAATAATGAATGGTGCTGGCAGGAGACAACAGTTGGGACTATTAGTAACCTAGAACCTTCATAATACCATCCAGATTCTTCAAGAGAGGATAGCCCTTCGAAGAAGTATACAAATGCTTCTGCATACATTTTCATAAGACCTCCAAATCCGACAGTTCTTTGGTATAAACTTGTATGACATGACAGGAATAGTCCTAGGTGTTCCTTCATCCTATGGTTAGCCTTCCTGAGTAATCTGCAGACAAGGGGCAAACTTCTTTACCTCCACACCCCAAATCGGTGCTCCTTGTGTTTTTTGGACTTGGAGACTATTGAACATTTAATCTTTGAATGTCCTTTCTCTAAAACAGTTTGGTTAAACAGTCTAAACCACTTCGAATACACCTACCTCGCCTGACAAATCTTCAATCCCTTTTAATGTGGGTTAACAATCACCTACCTTCAGAAACTGTGACATAAATACTTTCTTCATTATCCTGTCTGTTATTGTGTATAACCTGTGGACTGAAAGAAACTCGCGAACCTTCAAAGATGAAGCCTTAGACGTAGGGAGCTTCAACACGAGAGTGATCTTTCAAGTTATGAAACACCTCAGCTCAAACATTGAGAGGAGGTAAAATGTATGTGATTTATATTTCTAATGAAGTGTCTGTAGGCTTGACTCCAGGTCCAGGTTCAGGGAAAGAGAGGGCAATCCCAATCTTTACTTGATTGCTACAAAAGGAGAAACATAAGATGAAGGGAAAGCCTCAATCTCCACTAAACTTCGATTATGGAAACAAGGGGGTCTCCTTCGAATAACATTCAAAGAGCCTCTAACCCACGGATGTTGCTTGGAAAAGAAGGAAGTCCAGATCAGGTTTTCAATGGAAGGTGGTTTAGAGTTCATCTTTCTCCTATATCATCACTTAGAAATCTAACACTAAAAAGATTTTGCATTGCTCTGGAAAGGTGAAGAATCAAATTATGATGTATTGTTCTTAGGTTAAGGATTAGTAGGGAGGTTGGATTGGTTGATATGATAAATGAGTCTATTGCATGTAAGTGTGTTACTAGAAAGATGGTCCTGATATGACCATCGTAGTATATCCATGGCTTGGCTTGATATAGTGGTTTGCATGATTATGGGAATCATTTGTAGAGCTCATTATGCTTTCTTGTGAGTTAGGCTTCTGGTTTGGATAAGAGATTGCAGCTTGGGCAATCTCTAGTTGTACATATCTTCTTATTATTTATAAATTTTATAATTTACCGAAAAAAAAGATCCTATAGAAGGCAGAATGACAATCACCCTCAGTAATGAAAAAGATCTCCTAGAAGATGAAGAAGAAGAGGAAGAAAACATTACAAATAAAATAATAAAATGCCTTGTCGAACTTAAAGCCATCTGATGCAAATTCGAAGAAAGAATTTATTCACCTGAATATCTTGAGCATAACACATTATACTATTTGAGCCTATTAATGCAGCAGAGTGAAGAAAATACAAAGGTTGGTTTCATGGATGAAGTGGCATTCCAAGAAGATGAGGAGGTAGCTATTGTTGTTGTAGAGGAGGAGGATAATATGATAGAGGCAGCAGATGTAGAAGGAGAGGAAGTCTCCAACCAAGAAGAGGAAATAGAAAAGTGGTAGGAGATAATTGAAGAAGATGAGCTAAAAACCATTATCTAGGAAGAAAAGAAAGAAGAGGAGTGGAGAAAGGTATTTAAGGAAGAACTGGCTAAGGAACCTTATAAAGAATCTACCAATGAACCTTAAGTACAGAGGGTTTCTATTTCCTCTAAGACAAACTATTTGCGCCAACAGAAGACTTAGGGAGTTTCATTACCCCTTATTTTATTAATAGTTTGTCACTGGAAAGAGCATTAATGCAATTGCTAGGATTTATTAATTTGATAAATTATGCTCTTATGATTATCTTGCAACAGGTGGTTTATTTACAAGCTACTAAACTGCCTTACGGAAAAACAGGTGGAAGCAAGCTACTTATCATAGGCCCAGCATGATAAGTAAACATGCAAGGTACATCGAGTTAATGACGTTAAACAAATGTTCTGTGGGAGGCAACCCACGAATTAGGGTATTTTTATTTTTATTTTATGTTATTTTTATTTTCATATTTCGTAATTTTTTATTTTATTTTATTTTAATATTTTATTCCTTTTTCTTTATGCTTTGTAAGGATGTAGTCTAATACTAGATGAATCAGAAATCAGAAAATCATCATAATCAGGAAAGTACCAGTAAACCTTCTCATTTATTATATATATGTATATTGTGTACAATGAGGACACTATACAACCTTAAGTGTGAGGAACGGGTTAGAGATTTTAATTATTTTCTTAAGCTTATTATAATCTTGGTTATTAAATTTTATGAACTGATGTATTGAATTAATTGAAATCTATTCATCTATACTTTACTTCATTTTTGAATATTTATTTGAATGAGAATACCAAAGGTTGATAGTTATAGTAAAATTGCTTTTATAAGTCATATTTTAATAATTGTTGAGATAATTAAGTTGAATGAAATTGCATACTATTTACACACATAAACCTATCTTTTTCGTGAGCTTTTGAGGCTAAGAGAAAAACTTGTTTAGAAAATTTGAACTCTTTTATTTCTTTCATATGTCTTATAATGCATAGTGGAATAATTCTAGAACTTACTTTCGTAATACATATTGAGATCATATTTGTTAAATTAGAAGCATTGAAATGATAAAGGCACTTAGATTCAACAATTTGTTTTAGCCTATTTCTTTGATAATTACCTTACCTTAAATTTATCTTTAAGAATAACGAAGTTTGAGCCTTAGCCTTTTTCATTGATTATAACCCAATTATTAACCTTTATCCTAATCTTTTTGAAGCCTTTTTATTAATTTGAACCATGAAGGTTATTTACATTTTTTTTGTTTGAAACTTGGAAATCTTGGAAGGTCCATTATTTCTTTAATTATGGTGTTAAATGCTCAAAAAATTGTTTTGCTGAAAAAACGACCATAACAAAATAAAGAAGAAAAGTTTATGGTATAAATGGGGTTGCAATAAAGGGACATGTGTATATTGTAAACAAGTTTCTTGTAATTTTTCTTTAGTAAATTTCCTTCAATTAAACCCTCTTTATTATCAAAACCTTACCATACCTAAGCCCCGTTACAACCTGTATAAAGATCTTTTGATTTTTGTTTCTAGTTTACATAGGTGATGAAGATGTGATAATATTGCAAGCATATGGTAAGAGTTATACTATACATTAATTGAGAGTTTGATACTTTTCACTCAGTTCACTTGAGTGCATTGAGTGAAATTTTGGTGAGGGTATAAAGGTTTATGCTTTTGATTTCAAGGTGATTATTGATGTTATTAATATTAATATGGCACTAGGAAGTTAATTTTAGGATAATTTGATTCTAATTGTATGCTAATAATTTTATTCTAATTGTATGTTAATTTGATTGAATATAACATAGTAATTTATAGTATGAATGGACAGGTTAAAATTAATGACGGATGGATGTTGTAAAATTGATAATTTTGATTATGGTTTGCTTGAGGACAAGAAAAAGCTCAAGTATGGGAATGTTTGATAAATGCATATTTGACTATATTATACCTCATATTTGATGCATTTTTGTTTGATATTTTATACTTTTATTGTATAGTTGGTACTTAATTTACTCCAAGTGCATTTATAGGTTATAATTTCTTTTATAGACTAAAAAGAGAAGAATTTGGATGAAAACATGACAGAATACCAAGATTTCAAGCAATTAAGGGATATATGGTTGTGTCTATGGCCGTGTAAGTCTCTCAACCTATGCAGAATCACAAATTATGGAGATTTTGGGTTATACATGATCCAGTACACGGTTGTGTATCAAATCGTGTATCTCCCAAAAATCCTAAAAATTACTATGAAAAGATGTAAGCAAAGGCTAATGAGGGGAGCAGACTTTCAGAGACATGCAAAGGTGATTCCAAACGTAGAAATCATTCAAAAAGGGAGATATGGATCCAAAGAAGCAGAACACGCGAAGAAATCATCAACATATCTAATAAATACATCATTAAACCTTTATATTGCAAGAACCTTCGATACGAGACAAAGAGATTTAAAATTATGAACTCTTTGTTTTCAATTTTTTTTTCATTGAGAATATGTTTGATTTCGTTTTTTATTATGTGTAACTAAATGCCTTGTTGGTTTTTAAGTGTGATGAACCCAATTTAAGATATAATATGTTTTGATTCTTTTATTTAATGCAATTATTTTGATTGGATCTATTGTGATTCAATTATGTGTTTAATAGATGTTCTAATAAATTTGGAATATTAGTTTATAATATGATTTCATAGAATAGAGATTGAGAAATATTGTATATGAATAGATTTACCGTAATTGAAAAGAGTTCATTGCAAATCTAGAGATAGATCGACATAGATCCTCTAAATTATGGTCAAAACTAATAGCAGAATTCAAAATTTGGGAAAGCAATCTTAGTGCCTTTAACCTGAAAAATATAAGTTGATAATTCTAAGATTGGTTGTTAGTAGTCTCAAGTGAGTTATTAGCAAACGATATGAATTTTTACAGTCTAATAGTCAATAAAACAATTGCATGTTAAAAGGTTAATAATTTAATGATTTTAGAGGGATTCCTTACCTAGATTTTAATTATTGATATTGATTGTTTCTAAGTGATTTCTTTGTACTCTACTCAATGTTGTTTCCTGATTTATTTTAATTGCTTAAGTTTTATTTATTTATAAAATAAAAATCCAATCCATAGAGTAGATAATAGGATAAAGGTAACTAATAATATTCATTATCTTGACACTCCATTCTTTGTAGTGCCTGGTCCATCACCATAAATGCCATCGAAGAGCAGCTTACAGCCATCTCTGAGTCTAGTTTCAACTTAAATTCTTCTTTAATGGTCAGATGTCTTATCTGAAGGAGGTACATGCAAATACTTATCCGACTTGTAATAGAGATTTTTATCCATCAACCTTATAAACAAGGCTCCTTAAGTAGTAGGAAACTTAAAAAACTGTCTCATTCTTTAAAACGTCTTTTGAATAATTAATAGGCCATTTATTTAGTCCAACTTTTTGATATTATATAAATTACACTTTCTTTTACACGAGGATTATTCACTTTCTCAAGCCTATTCAACTGATAACATATGGCTTAATATTAGTTTTTATTTCACATTTCGAAACTATGATGGGACAATAAACAATACATACGCTAGGCAGCATTCAAGTTACAGATAATGACTACCAAAAAAAACACAAAACCAAGGAAAGGAATACTACAGTACGTCAATTTGAAACGTCAGTGACTTGAGGTTAGGTTCAATTCAGGATTCACCATTACTGCACTGCATCGATAAAAGCAGCTGCAAGCACAAATGAGCATTTTACTGGAAAGCTGATAAATAACCAGTTTGAAGGGGATGAAAAAAAAAACCCAACAGATATTAGAAAATATCAATTACGCTTTGCAACTGATCCACGCTATCACATGCTGTAACGTGAACGTCCACTGAACACGAGAATGGCTGAGACATGGAACTTTCAGATCAAGAACCTACTTTTTGATGTCAAGCAAATATTAAAAAAATAAAAAAGAAAACTTGTCCAACATTACATTTGCTTGTTGTCATCTTCATCTCCGTTACTTTTCAGCGCCTTCAACTTTCTGTAACCCTTATCAGTACCAAATAGCCTGAATTAGCAAAGCGTTGTAATGTGATCAGTATAGTACACGACTTGCATGCTACCTAGACAAGAAACTTGTAATACCTATGGAAGACAACCCATAATACCCTCCTATCACACCCTTACCAACTTCGAATTCCAAAGTTGCACACAATCAACTATATTAGTATCCAAATAATTATAGAAAAAAAAAAGCTTATAGATACTCAAAGTGCACATAGAGGAGATGGAGTACCATAGTTTTTGCAACATCATACACTTGAACAAGAAGGCATATTGTTAATTTCCTTGCGAATAATTGAGTTTTATTTAGAACTATGTATTGGCATCCAAACAAAAATGGGAACTTTTTTACAGTAATCCTAGCATTCCCTTAGATCATTACAGACCCGAATGTATTATTATAAGTAGTCATTATTTGCTGTAAACTCTGCTTGTCTACACCTAATTCTTTCCAAGGATTCAAGCTTCTGAAACCCATCTCCAAAATCTTTTAACACAAATTTATTCACAACTTAAGCTAATTGCATCAACTAGATCTTTGGGTGTACTAATTCAGTGGACGGGTGGTTAACACTGATTGGTTCAATAATATCAACTAAATATAAAGTATGTATTAAATAACTTAGCCATAAAATGCTACCTACTTAATAACCAAGTAATCTTCCAATATCTGAAACAAGGCCAGGGCAAACACACATCTAGAAAGCATGAAATCCCTACGAATACTCAAATTTCAGCCCGTTCAAAGAAAGTGACATTAGTCAAATTGGATCTAGAGAATACTGTGGTAGTCTGATTTAAACTCTTATGCAGAGATGTTGAATGACTTAAACATGGTCTTCTAGTTTCACAAATGATATGTTCCAAGCAGTATAAACCAAAAACTCACCAGTCCATGTAGACGAAGGTAGACGAGTAATTTCCTGATTTTGTATACAGCAAGCGATGATGATAGTCGTGAAAATCAGAACTGCAGATTGAGAAACAACTGTCAGCAGGAAGAACAGAAATAAAAATTTAAGCCATTGTGATGTAGAACGGAGAAAGAATAAGCCAACTATTTGGTAAAAGCACTATGAACTATAACTCCATGACTACCAGAACTTTCTAGTTTTTCTAGAATTCGGAATTTAAGATGTAAACAAAAGGATTGGCCAAGAAATCACTCCTAATGTGTTGTAACATGAACTAGGAATCACTCCTAAGATTTGAAACAACCAAAACTATTAGTATCATACTAATTGCTTCCTAGAAATCACTTCTAAGGTGTTGGGAATCTCTTAATTCTAAGAATCCTTCTTAGATAAAGAGAATCCTAAGAATCACTATTAGAAAGACATCATCACGGTTCTCAAAGATGAGAAACATCATTTCTGCAAAAACAACAGAAAATAACTCACTTTTATTCCCTTTTGAACAGAACATACAGTGAATAGATCAGTCAACTTGCTCACTTTCCTATTAAGAAAAGGAATTGACATTTTTTTTTAACTTACAATCATTGAATTCTAACCCAACAGTGAAAACATAAAACAATCCTATTCTAATTCCTAGCAAGGAAAGCTCCAATTGTTAAAAAGACAAAGAAAAGTACACTATTAAAGGAAATATACATCCAAAACAACCGTTACAATATGCACATGAACAGTACATATGAATATTACATGTGAATAGTGAATACTACTACGGAAACTAATTCTTAGACTCTTATCATATTGCCTCAGTAACAAAGGGCGCTTACCCTCCATACAAAGGTAAAAAGTTGGAGAGGCTCCATGGGAAGTGGTAACCGCAATGAGCATCAACTGTCTCCAGGACTCTAAGCACCATCCAGAGCCACAAAGTCATCAAATGAGGTCCCGTGATTGCGGGACCAATAATGGTTGCAAAGCCAAGGAATAATATCTCAGCAGGGTGAGCATATTCAGATGTCAATCCAAATGGGGTAGCATATCTGTTCATATAAGAAATAAGTTAGCAAATGCATTTATCCTGTTTAACAAGAAGATATTGCTCAAAAACATAAGCTGGATGCAGCAGTTAGTCTCACTTACTCGTGATGAACACTGTGCACGTGCTTGTACAGCCATTTTGTATGCAATATCCGGTGACCCCAGTAGAAAACAAAATCTTCCAGGATAAAGTAGAATATGATCTGAGTTACAACTACCTTCCTGCAGAACCAAAATCATTATATTTAGTTACGCACCTTCATGGATAATTGTACTAGGTACTGAGAAAATATAACCTAAAGATATAGATTCTAGGTTCAGAAAAAGAAATACAGTCAAGTATAAGTATCTGTATGAACTATTGCATCACTCTGGAAAAAGATTCAGCATATAAAGAACCTGAAAATACCAGGATGGCAATGGAAGACTACTTCGCATGCCCATGTGTCTGAAGATAGGATAGGAGAGTAGCATGACTGGCAGATTGACTCCAAAATGATATAAAATCAGACGAGTAATACATTTCTCTTGAGCCGCAGGGCTGTTATTCTTACTCTGCACATAATGATCAATCAGCGGCAATGTTAATAGGACAAATAAATGTCCTCCAAAACTTTAGATATTTGAAAAAGGTAACCTATCCAACTATATGTTGGATATTTCAAGGGCAATAAGACGATTGCAACATCAGTTTATCCCACAAATCCTATACCAGGGGAAAATGTGCAAATGTACTGCAGGTAGAACATGGATTGACGAAGAAAAAAGGCTAAAACCAGTCAACCATTTTTCAGCACTAGCTGAGACAAGCTGCCTAATTTTATTTCAACTCAAGTTACCAAGCTATCAGCTGAATCTTAAAGGTTGAATATATGGCAAATATTTTTCCGTTTCTAAAATTGAAACCAACACCTTTCACAATTATAGGATGGTGACAAAAATAAATGTTCTGTCTAGTAGTCATAGACCAGCACTAATTCAAAAACTCAACAGACCATAAAAATTAAGGGGTACTGCATCATTACTATGGAGACAAAGGAAAACCTGAATCTTGTATTTGCTCAGCCACCCCGCTCGCTCAAAAAATATGAAAGGAAGACCAGATAGGAAGAACACACCCTCATGAAGAAAGAAACTTCCAAGGCATGCCAATTGAAAGTCGCTAAAATGCGTGACCAAATGCTGCATTAACAAGAAAACAGAAATCGTTGAAGACTTCGACACATATATCGCAGTACTAAAATACAATACTAAATCAAAGGAAAGAAGGCACTGAAATTACCATCAAAATGAAACCAATTGAGGATTTACAAAAACCCGAAAAGACAAAAGAAAATTGTCAGCTTTAGGAAAAATGGAGATCTCAGAATGCTGGGCACTACCAGCACTCTCCAATCAACTAAATAAAACAGGAAAAAAAAAGATCAGCAGCATAATTGCTGATTATTCCACAGGGAAACAAACAAAGATCTGAAAAAAGAAAAATGCAGGTGCCTGAGCTTAAGTACAAGAAGCTAGGTTTGCAAAGCTTAAAAACTGGGTCAGGGGAAAATTCCGTAAACAAGGTGAGGGATCCAAAGAGAGCTAACGAAGACCACATGGAACAGTTCAAACGAAAGTGAAAGGACAAGAAGAAAAACACATGGCGTAGGGAGAGAAAAGTGTACCAGCCAGCAAGACAGCAAAATGGAAGCCATGAAAAATAAGAGAAGTGAAGTAGTAGTATGTACAACCTCTCTCTCTCTCTCTCTCTCTCTTAGCTGCACAGGGAGCCAGAAAACAAAGGTGATGGGGTGAGGTGAAGAAGTTGATGGGACCACCACCACATCCAGACGGTCTTTGCTTTTCTATGGGCTTCTTTATTTGAGCTGAATATCGTAATTAACTTCCTTCCAATCATAGGATTGAATTGGTTGTCAAGGTAAATATAATAGAAGTTTTTAATGAAATTTTATTTATTGTTGAGCGTAAACAAATACTCCCTCTGATTCATAATAAGTGTTGTTTTAGATACATTTTAATTATTCAAAATAAGTGTTATTCTTGACTTTGTATGCATGCTTATAATTTTACTTCCAAAATTAACCTTTAATTTTTTTCACATCTTAATTACACATATTATATTTTCAAGACACTTTAACATGTAATTAATAAGGGCATATCAAACATTTCATTAACTTTCTTAATAAATGTGCATTCCTCTAAAATGACACTTATTATGAATCGGAGGGAGTACATAATTAACTTCCTTCTAATCGTAAGATTGAATTGGTTGTCAAGGTACTGTAAATTAGAATAATAAAATACAAGGAGAAGTTGACTTGGTTATACTTGCGCGTAACGCATTCAATTCCTTGAATGTATATCTATCGAGATTTGAATTCGAATTCCTAGAAGCAAGTTAAGCAGATTTTTAAATACTGTATCAGCCTTGTCTTGTGGAGTGATCTTTTCAGTTTTCACGCATCAACAATGATAACATGCCTCCGACAACTTGCACATATTCCATAATCAACTTAATAGATATAATAGTATTTGGTATCAAATATTAGGAATAATGAATTAAATTTTTTACTCATATTTAGATATTATATGATATATTTAGTAAATGAATGATTAAAATATTTCTTATTTTATAAGTAATTAATCAAATGTATTTTTCAATGATTTATAAAATCATCAATTTTAATTAATTTTTATGATAAGAATAAAATTTAGAAACTACACAAAAATACTTGTTCCACTTAATGTAGTATAAGTGAAATAAAATTAGATAATTATTAAAGAAATTAACTATAAAAGACTGTAACGTGAGATTTTGATAATAGTATTTAGATAATAATCATTTTCCTTACAATATCCTTTTTGAAGAGTAAGTATTTGTATTAATAAACGAAACAAGTAATTAAAACATCCAAGTTTACAGAAAAACAAAGCAAATAAACTAAGTAATTCAAACTTTTAAGAGAAAAGGAGCATAAAACACCCTCTAGTTTATTCATATAAGGTTTCAGTCTATCTTTGGTTTTTAACCTACCTTTAGTAGCTAACCAAAGGATGAAAGAGTGTGAAGGTAAAATGAGAGAACCCCAAACAATTTTGTATCATTAAAAATGGAGAGATGAGTCTAGAAGCAGCTTCCTATATGAGGAAAAGGTAAATTTCATGGAATTATCTGTTATCTAAGTCATGTTGTCTTTCTTTGATTGGTCATGAGAGTAAGCTGGCAAATTCCTAATTGTGGTTCCATTTCATCTTGAAGTATATGGCCATGTCCACCTGTTGTTTAACATTAAAGTTTGAACTTTGGCTTCCACTGGGGTAATATTCTTAAAACATAAGGTGCTATTGCACGTAAACAAAGGACCTAATCCATGCCAACGAGCATATAAAAAATTGTTATTTTACTATTACCAATCTTATTGACAATTATAGGCTGAACCAACTCTCTTGCGCCCAAGATTTGATGGAAAGTCTAAAAGTAGGCAAATCTAGGAAGAATGGTCCAAATGCTTGCTCTTTTCAAGTAGTAGATATGTATCCAATTTACCTAAAGGTTCTCCTTTTCATTATAAAGTTTCCAAATCCTCTTGGCTAAAAGGACTTTACTCATTCTCCTGACAAAAGTGATTCCCAAACCTCCTAAATATTTAGGTTGGTAAATTTGGTTCCACTTCATACTTTATTAGAGGAATTGGGGAAATTTCATATGGAATCCTTAACCGACTTATCAATGTTCTTCATAACTCGCTTGGAAATAGCAATGTGAGAGCACCATTAGTTAGCACCATTAGTTGTCTAAGTTGTAAAGAATGACAGTAGCTAATCGGAGTCTACCTCTATAAGAAAGATATCTATTATACCAAGCTTATATCTATTATACCAAACTTACATTCTTTTTTTTTTAATAGAGTTGATTAAGGGGAACAATACTCCACTCAATCACTTAGCAGATATATGAATTCCTAGGTATGTGAAAGAGGGATTGACAATGTTTAAACCTAGAGAGGCAATAAGACTAATGTTGTTAACAATATAACTAAAAGAAACAATGAGAGAAATCCTATTAGAATTGAAAGTAATGTCAAAAATAGCTTTAAATTCCTTTAAGGAGTCTATAAGAGGCGAGATAGATGACTAATCAACACCACATAGCATTAATAGGTCTTTTGCCAAAAAGATCTAAGAAATTTGAGCTTACCACATATATAATGATACTTGAAATCTGGTTTACTTTTGATATGCAAAGCTATAATCCTTGAGAGAATCTCCATGCAAATGGTGAATATATATGGTGACAAGAGATCACATTATCTAAGTCCCTTTGAATTTCACAATAAGTTCTCCATTAACTATGATAGAGTAAGAAGCAGAAGTTATGCATGTTAAAATCTATTTCATAAACTTGTCCGGATAGCTAAAGGAAAAAAGAGCCTCCTTAAGGAAGTCCCGATGCATCAAGTCAAAAGCTTTGGTAAAATCAATTTTTAAGGTATAGCTCCTAGTAGTTTTGTTTGAGTTATAACCCCTTAATAACTCCTAAGTTATAAGAATATTAACTTTGATGCATCTTCTACTTGTGTTAGCACATTAACTTGGGTTAATAAGAGAGTAACCTTCAGCCTGTTTGCAATAATTTGGAGATCAACTTGTAAACCATATTACAACGGGGAGTAGGCCTATAGTCATTCAAAGTAGAGGAGTTTAGCTTT
Organism: Erythroxylum roigii; assembly: GCA_027576455.1. Classification (NCBI taxonomy): domain Eukaryota; kingdom Viridiplantae; phylum Streptophyta; class Magnoliopsida; order Malpighiales; family Erythroxylaceae; genus Erythroxylum; species Erythroxylum roigii. The sequence continues at coordinate 12,788,061 of JANZXV010000210.1, forward strand.
TTTAGGAACAAACATAGTAATATCTTGATGAGTCAGTAGCATTCTCTATGAGTTGAAGAACGCTTATATTATGTTGACAATCAAAGTACTTGTGGAAAATATATTGATAATATATTTGACAATATCTTGATAATATTATGATAATAACTCACTTGCTAATTATCTTTTATTCTTAATATTTGATTCTAACTTATATCCACAACTTGAATAAATGTCCATGATTATTTAGAATTCATTCCATTTTTTGTTACTTATTTTATCCATTATCAGTATCCAAACAATTTAAAGTTAGGGAATAAAGACAATATTTTCATTGTTACTTAGAGATTAATAGTTATTAAACAAGACATAAGAGTTTAACTTGTCTCACTCCCTTAGTAGTAAGGTCTAAATGTTGGCAATAGTAAAGATGTTTCATAATTAGCTTTTAGAGAGAGAAGCTCTCGCTTCTCTTTTACCCACCAACTCTGAATTGCATGGCTTGAGACGGAGCTACATAGAGACTTGGGGGGTCACTGGGCCCCCCAAGTTTTTTTTAAA
>JANZXV010000210.1:12788700-12804616 GCA_027576455.1 Erythroxylum roigii
AATATATATATATAAAGATAAAGTTATTTAAGGGTTAGTGGTGTACTGGGTCCCCCAAAATTTAAAAAAAATTAATTCTTGGGCCCCCTATCTTAAATTCCTGACTCCGTCACTTACATGTCAATCTTCCCTTAGCTTCAATCTTCATTCCTTTTCGCTTTCCCCTACTAATGTTTTGGACTTCATCCTTCTGCATCTTTCCTTTTAATCTTTCTATCTCTTAGTCCCAACTCTCTTTTTGTTTCCCTACCGTTCATAACTTCTTTTTTTTCTATTTTTACCTTTTTCGAAAACATATCAGGCGACATATAACACTTCCTACCCCTTTCTACCACTATCCTACCCAAAATTCATCTCCAAACTAAACTATATCTTCCTCTCCAGTTCTCATATAAAGTCGAGCCAACGACAGTAAATAAAGGTACTACTTGGGAGGCAACTCAAGGGGAGTTTGTTCTTTTTATTTTACATTTTTGTAACTGTTGTTTTTGTTGAATGCTCCATCTCTTACATTTAATGTTACATCGGGAACAATGTAAGCTTTAAATGTGGGGGTGGAGGACTTTTTTCTTCTGTGTGTTTTTAAGTTCTTTTTACATGTGTTTTATTTAAAAAATTTCTTCTTTTCTATTACTTTTAGGATTATGTAGTTATAATTAGAGAGTATAATTTCCAAAAAAATTTAGTGGCAACTTAGGCATGTGTTTTTACTCTTATGATTGGTCAATTTACATTTCCTTTAAAAGAGTAGTAACTAGTAAGTAGACATAAGCTAGTGAGATTTTGAGCCTAGGCTAACACATCTATATCAATCTCACTATCTTTTGCTTATTGTGGCTTTCATGACATGTACATCCTAACTTTACCTTAATTTTCTATTTGAGATCATATTTTTGTCACATACATTAACATGAAAATGATATAGGCATTCTTTGTTTTATTAGTTATATTAGCCAAATTGCCTATCCAATGACATATTTATTCTACTGTTAAGCCTTTTGAGCTTTACTAGCCTTTTCTTTTTATGTTAACCATATTACAGGCCTTGAACTTAACAAAATATCTGACTTAATTCTTAAAGCTAGTGGAGTATTTGTGATTGTTGATGTTTGTAGGTATACAAGAGAAAAAGTGTAGGTGTGTTAATATATGTGAGTTGGTTATAGTTGATGGAATGTGATTTTTATTTCTTATCAATGAGTTCCATCATTGATGTAGTTCCTTTCAATTTTTGTCTTTGTTTTTGTCTTTATTTAAAAAAGATAAAAGAAAAGAAAAAGAGAATAAAAGAAAAGAAGTTATCTAGGAGGAAAATAATTGGTTTTGTAATCTATCCTCCTAAATTTGTATAGAATGGGTGACTTGATTATGAAGTGAATAAGGGAGAAGTTTTTGTTAAGAATCACTGCTTATGGTTATAATTAATTGTTCATCATTATTATTATAGGTGATTTCTTCTAGTTCCTTGTGCCTTATATTGTTTAGTTTGAAGGCTTCAATCTAATTTGTTGAACAAAGTTTTTACATTCATGAAAGTTGATGTTACCTAGACTTGATTGGATGCTAATTTTGCACTTGATACCCAATTGAGTGTCTTTCCTAATTTACCAGTTTTAATAGCTTTTGAACCATAAAACCTAAATATTGCTCATCTTAATCTTTGAGCTAATTACAATCTTCAAAAGTCCTTTGATTCATATTATGCATGTGATTTTTTAGTAGTGGAGAACTGAAAAGATATGCAATATTTTTACCAATGTTTTAAAAATTGTATGAAAGGTTTAAGGTTTAAAGATTCAATCGGTATTAAACTGCCATAAAATCAGCATATAATAAATAAGAAGTATAAATTTTGAATTAATCAAATTTTCAGTTTGGTTTAATTTATTTTAAATAATAATAACTTTTATCATTAAAAATGAATCCATTTATTAATTAATGAATTGATTTTAATATTTGCCTTTTTTTAATAGATATATCCTGAACATAACTTGTAAAGATTAATTTTTTAAAGAAGTAAATAATTTCATTATAATTTAATATTCCTAAAGATTTTATTTTGGTATATAAAATTTAAAATGTGTCTATAACTCATGTATTAAATTTTATATGGTGTCATCTTTTAGTTATATATATATATAGACACACACACACACATATATATTAACCATTCATTTTTTCAACTATTACTTTCATGTCTCTTTGAAAAAAAAAATCAATGGTCAAATTCCTACTACCATTAGCAAATCTTAGCGAATACTATAAGAAGTATAAAGTTATTTTGATACTGTATGCCCAAATTTCAAGAACAACTTCAATGTTTTGTTACTGTATATCAACTTTCTAGAACAACTTCCAAGAACAATTGTAGACAACAATTATCTTCTTCTCTCTGCTCCTTGATTTGTTTTATAACTATTTTTGCCCTTTTGCTTCATCTTTTAACTCTTCCTTCTTAATGTCTCAATCTCTGTCATTATCATATACATGGTCTAGATTAAGATCTCACCCTTTGTCTTGAGTATGCTAATATTATGTTGTTCTAACTTCCTTATGAGTTATACATAATGAGGCATATCTATCACCTTCATTGGCTGTGTTTAGTTGCCAATGGGTCTGTGCTTTGCTTCATTGTATGATTACTCCCATCCCAGATGCCTAATTATATGATTAAAAGTCGGTTTATTTTGATATTGGGGGTTTAAGTTGGAGATAATATGTACATATATAGAGAAAAGTAGAAGAAGAACTTGATGCCTTTGGTGATGTCTTTTAGTTATATATATATATACATATATATTAATCATTCATTTTTTCAACTATTAGTTTCACGTCTCTTTGAAATAAAATCAGTGGTCAAATTCCTACTGCCATTAACAAATCTTAGCAAATAATATAAGAAGCATAAAGATATTTTGATACTGTATGCCCAAATTTCAAGAACAACTTTAATATTTTATTACTGTATATCAACTTTCAAGAACAACTTCCAAGAACAATTGCAGACAACTGTTATCTTTTTCTCTCTACTCCTTGATTTTTTTAATAACTATTTTTTCCCTTTTGCTTCATCTCTCAACTCTTCCTTCTCAATCTCTCAATATCTGTCATTATCGTATACATGGTCTAGATTAAGATCTCACCCTTTGTCTTGAGTATGCTAATATTATGTTGTTCTCACTTCCTTTTGAGTTGTACAAAATGAAGCATATCTATCACCTTCACCACTGTCTTTAGTTACTAATGGGTCTGTGCTTTGCTTTATTATATGATTACTCCTAACCCAGATGCCTCATTGTATGATTAAAAGTTGGTTTATTTTGATTTTGGGGGTTTGAGTTGGAGATAATATATACATACATAGAGAAAAGTAGAAGAAGAACTTGATGCCTTTGGTGATGTGTTAATGGGTGGTTCTCTTTCTCTCTCTTTTTCTTCTTTTTCTCTTTCATCATACATCAAAGTAAATGGTTCTTCTTTCCCTTAATAAGGTTTGTTCAACTTCAAATTCTTCCTTTTGTTCATCTAGCTTTGATTCTATTTGTCTTTGCTATATCTAAAACGGGGTTTTTCATTTTTGTTTCCATCAAATCCTCTACATTCAAAATTTCAAACTCCAGACAATATGGCTAGTTTGAGCATTCTCCTTCTTCTTTTTAGTAAGACAACTTACGGTTCGAAAATTGGTCGATTTATTATTTAACCAACCAGCTTTTATTAATAACGGTCAAAAGTAAAAATCGAATCGAAAACTAGTCCGGTTCATGTTTAACCTGGTCAAATCACACGGTTCGGTCCGATTTGTACATCATTGATTTTTACTTATGAAAGGTGTTTGAGTGTACCTATAGATTGATCTTATTTTTAAACACAGTTAGTCAAAATCTACTATTAGATTGCTTAGTTTTTAAATAATTATTTATGAGTAAAAACATTGAATGTTTAATTCTTTTTATAGGTTTTGAAAGTTATTCCTCTTTTCTTATAACTGTCTATTCTTAATAAATATGGTTAAAGAGGAAGTGCTTTAATTTTAATTTTGATGTTTAGATTTTCCCGAGGATGATAAAATCTAAGTGTGGGGGAACTTGATAAGTGCTTGATCAATTATATATTTATTCTTTAATACTTAGTGATTAATTTTATGTTACACCCATGAGATTTATTTTGGTTCAAGTACAAGTTGGAGGAATAAGAACTAAATGTGCTAAATTCACTTCCTTGGTGTCGTTCAATTAATGTTTGATCTTATTTTCTTCATGGAGTAAAAAGCAGATGAATTAGGGTGAAGATGGGACAAAGAATGGAAGAATAAGAGTCACCATGGCTTACACGACTGTGTAACTCACTGGAAACGTATACGAACTTGAAGAAACTATTTCAACCATCCCTATGACCTACCTTGTCTGTGTAAAGACTTACATGGCCTTGTAAGTAAGTTGCACGGTCATGTATCTTGGCCTTGTATCAAACTATGAACATGTAACTATGCAATTTCTTACAAACTGACATACGCGATCACCTACACGTTTGTGTACTTGGCCATGTACAATCACCCAACCTTAATTTTATAGTACAAAAGGGCAATTAAAATTGTATGTATACCATACCTTGGATTAATGGGTTTTGGTGTTGGTGCCTCGCTTTTAGTTATATTATAAGCTTTCCAAACATGTCGAAAACAAATGGTACCAATAAAAGTATCTCTTTTGAACTTTTTTTTATCTAACCACTACTAAAGTTACAAATATGACATCTTATGGGAAATTTTGGTTAACTTAGCTCAGTATCTCATCTCCTCCCCCATTTAATCGAGTATCTGTCCTTATTGACATCCTTAAAATCTACCAAGTACTTGAAATAATAAAAATATATCATATTTTCCTTAAATTTAAAGCACCTTCCACTAGCTGCTTGCATTCCCTCTCCTATTAAAACTTTGTCTACAGAGACTACGTTTGATGCCAATAACGTAATTTGATGTTACATCTCACTCGCACAATCCGCTTCATAAAGGATAAGTTGCACGTCATCTACATCATGCTGACCAAAATATGAGCTTGCATTTCTATCAAACAAAAAATAAACAAAGCATACAAATAATCAAACTACAAGGGTAGAAGATATTTAGGTGTATAAAGTATCATAGTACCTTCGATGGATGTTTAAAAGTCAATTGGTAGACATAGTTTGCCCTATAGAAGCTGATGGAAAAGCTTAATTGTATTCATAGATGATCACAGTATTTATAATACAACTTAGAGAGAGTTAAACTTAGAGCTATTCTTGAGAAGATAAGTACAACAACTACATAATAGAAACTATCTAGAGCTATTCTTAAGGAGATTGGTACAACAAATTTAGTTAATGATTATCTGTATCCTTTGCATGCCCCCGCAAGATGGGCGACCGAAGTGTGAGTCCGATCTTGGACATTATTGTATTAAAATGAGGTCGAGACAGGGGGTTGCTCAGAGCATCCATAAGCTGGTCACCAGTATGGACATGAGTGACACGAAGAGACCCATGTTGAACCTGTTTACGGCCAAAGTGGAAAGCAAGAGCGAGATGCTTCATATAAGAGTGAAAAACAGGATTTACACTAAGATGGGTAGCTCCTAGATTGTTATAGTGGATGACTGGAGTATGAAAGACCGTGACACCCATCTTACCGAGCAAATTACGGAGCCATAGTAATTTAGCCATTGTGGAAGCTATTGCTTTGTACTCAGTTTTTGTGGATGATTGAGCTAAGAATCTTTTCTTCTTCGAGCTCCATGTTATCGGTATGCGACCAAGGAACACAACTTGACCCATTATGGAGGTGTAATCATCCTTGTTACTTGCCCAATCTACATCTGAGAAGGCATGAAGTGTGAGCGGGGAGTGACGAAAGATGGTAATACCTTTGTCCAAAGTCTCAGCTAGATAGCAGAGTAGACGCTTCAGAGAAATCCAATGGGGAGTTTGCGGATTATGTATGAATTGAGAGCTTATTCACAAATGCAACGTTAGGCTGAGTGAGAGTCAAGTATTGGAGGCTGCCTATAGCTGCTCGGTAATCTGTAGGATTGTTAATGGGATCACTAGATTGATTGGAGAGTGAAGCATTGGTAATCATAGGCGTCGGAGGCGATTTAGCATGTTGCATGTGGGTACGGTCCAATAGGTTAATGATGTGTAATATGACAAGTTGCCAAGATCTTTTAAAGCAAAACGTATAGCAATAGTAGTAATAAACTTGTTAAGAGCACCAGAATTAGGACTTGTAACAACAATATCATCAACATAGACAATAAGAAAAATGGGTGAGGAGTGATGTCGATGAATAAAAAGTGAAGCATCTGCGATTGATCTAGTGAAGCCGAACCTAGTAAGGAATGTAGCAAGTTCCGTATACGAGGCTCGAAGAGCCTACTTAAGCCCATAAATAGCCTTTTTAAGTTTGCACATATAGGTCGGGAACACTGCATCTGGAAAACCAGATGGTTGAGCTATGAACACTTCATCATGTAAGGTGCCATTGAGAAAAGCATTGTTGATGTCAAGTTGGCAAAGATGCCACCCACTGGTCACGACAAGATTTAGAAGAGTTCGAATGGTAGCAGGTTTAACCACAGGGTTAAAGGTGTCATGATAATCGATCTTGGGGTGTTGCTGAAAACCTTTGGCAACTAAACGAGCCCGATAATGCTCAACACTCCCATCTGGGTTATATTTGATCCAAAAAATCAACTTGCATTTAACAATATTATCACCTGAATCAGGAGGGGACTAAATCCCATGTGCCAAGTTTTGTCAAAGTTTGTATTTCATCAATCATTACTTGCCTCCGTAAGGGATCTTTTAGTGCTTCGTCAACACTAGTGGGTTCAATAGGCTTAGATTGAGTGGTTGTGGGCTTGGCATATTTGGGATTGGACTTGAAAATATTATTTTTGGAGCGAGTAATGATAGCATGAGAGGGAGGGGGCTGCACTGTGGGCTAGGGAAGAGGATCAATGGGAGTAGGTAAGGGAAGGGAAGGTAAGTCAACTTTAGGGGCTGAGAGTAGGGAGGAGGGGAGGAACTAGAAGTTGATGGCGTGACAGAATATGATTCGACATTACCCACTGAGAGATGAAGAAGAGGAAGGTGGAATAATGGGAAGAGAGATGGTACACCGACTATCCGAGTTTGAGTAGGTTGGTGTTGGTGGAGTGGAGGTTAGAGAAGCGTATAGAAATTGAGTTTCCACAAACCAAACATGACGGGAAGTGTATATTTTATTAGTGGTGGGATCAAGACAATAATAAGCACTTTGAGTGGTTGAGTAACCTACAAATATACATGTAAGAGAATAAGAGTCTAGTTTGTGTTTGACATATGGGCAAAGCCATGGGTTGCAAAGACAACTAAAACTTTGAAGCTTGAGGTAATTGGGAGGAGTGGCAAATAGGCAATGAAAAGGTGATTTATGGGAAAGAGTTAGAGTAGGAAGACGATTGATGAAATATGTTGCAGTGGAGAAGGTGAGAGCCCAAAAATGAAAGGGAAGTTGGGCATGTAAGAGAAGAGAGAGGAATGTTTGCACGATATGACGATGTCGACGTTCAGCATAGCCATTATGTTCAGGAGTATGGGGCGGGGAAGTGAGATTATAAACACCATCAATAGTGAGGTATGTAGAGAGGGCTTAATATTCTCCCCCATTATCAGAATAGAAGGTTTTAATCCATTTTTCAAAGAATTTTTCAACTAATGCTTTGAACCTTAGGAAGACTTCTTTGGCGTCAGACTTATTTTTGAGAGGATATAACCAAATATACTTAGTATAATGATCCACAAAAAAAACATAATACTTGAAGCCATTTAAAGAATTAATGGGAGATGTCTATAAGTCAGTGTAAAGAAGTACAAGAGGGGATTAAGAAACTAAAGTATTCTAATGAAAAGGGAGCTTATAGCTCTTATCACATTGACACACACTGCAATTAAAGGAGAAATCATTAGTAACATGAAGTTTAAATAAATAAAGAAGAGTTTTAAGAATAGGTAATGACGGATGGCCAAAAAGATGATGCCAGTCAAGAGCAGAGGCTTTAACAGTTGAGAAAGCGACGATGGAAGATGACTACCATTCATAGATCCCATTCCTAGTTGGTCCTCTAAGAAGATGTGCCCTCGTAAGAAGATCCTTCACAAAAAAAGAATCAGATGAGAATTCAATGAGAAGATTATTTTCTTTATAAAATTGAGAGATAGAAATAAGATTATGCTGCATGATGGGAGCATATAAGAAATTAGAAAGAGAAAAAGATTTAGAAGAAGTAGGGAAAAGAGTGAAACTAGTGTGAGTCATAGGGAGACCAGAGCCATCACTAATTACAATTTCTTCGGTGCCATCATAGGGTTAGTGCAGAGAGAGATTAGAAAGATCTTGGGTGACATAGTGAGAAGCACCAGAGTCGAGAAGCCATGGAGATGAGGCGGGTTAAGCAGAGGCAGTGGTGACATGAGCTTGGGGTGGGTTGGACTTGTAGGTGGGAGGTGGGGGTGGATGAATAGAGGGATATTTTTCCAAAAAGATAGGGCATTTTTGGAGAGAGTGGCCTTTGGTGTGACACCATTGACGCTTATTAAAAAAAGGGCGAGAACCAGTGAAGGATGATTGAGGGTGGTGAGTGGACGGGGTGGGTAAGGAGTTGGCATAGGGTGATTGATGGGAGTGGTGATAGTGGTTAGGACAGGTAAAAGTGGCATGTATTGTGGTAGGGAAGGAATCAAGCAATGGTTGAGATTTGAGGGTGAGTTCACGATTAATTAATTTTTTGTGAAGAATTGGAGAAGCTTATGCGTACCTTTTTATGGGGCTCCTCCCCCGATTCTCGTAAGATACATCTTATTCACTGGGATAAAGTTTGTCACCCTAAGGCTTTGGGTCGGTTAGGAATTCGGAACATCTGAGCCACCAATGATGCTTTGCTTACTAAATTAGGGTAGGCTATGATCACCAAACCTGATGCTTTGTGAGTCCAAATTTTATCGGCCAAGTATCACTTTGATGCCAAATATATCCCTTCCGTTATTCCTACTACCGGTGGCTCCATGGTGTGGCGAAGTATCAAAGCCATTTGGCCCAACGTGATCAACGACATGTGCTGGATGATTGGAGACAGATCCCAGGCTCGGTTTTGGCTGGATCCATGGGTCGCCAACGTGGGTCCCCTTTTATAGTACGCTACCACTCCTCTCCCCTCCTCCGAGCTTAACCGTCGCGTCCACCACTTCGTGGACTCTACTGGTAACTAGGATTGGACTCAAATTCAAACTTTGCTTCCTTCCTCAATCTGGCCGTCCATTATGGGCACCCTTCCTCCCAAGCCTTATTTCGACGCCAACAAACTCATTTGGGGACCGTCACCTACCGAAAAATTTACTACAGCTTCAGCGTACCCTATGCTTATAGAGCACCCTCGGGTTCACCCCGTCAACTTGTGGAAGACAATTTGGCACTGGCCTGTTCCACAGCGTATCCACTCCTTTCTTTGGCTCTTTGCTCACGACAGACTTTTCTTCAACCAGCAACGCACCCGTAAGCACCTCACTATGAACTTGGACTGCTACCACTGTCGTATGGAGGAGTCCTCGCTCCATGTTGTGCGCGATTATCCGAAAGCGCGAAATCTTTGGCTTACTTTCTCTCTCCAAGCCATCTCTTCCACCTTCTTCACTACTAACCCTCAGGAATGACTCTCTCTTAACCTCCAAAACCATCAGTTGGTCTGGGGCCTTGATTGGGAAGCTATATTTGGGCCTTCCTGTTGGTTCTTATGGACATGGAGGAATATGGCCCTTTTCGACGCACAGTTCTCCTGGTCAATTTCTTCTGCAACTGTCGTCCTTAACTATATCCGTCTGAGTTCCCAGGCCTCAGTCTCTCTTTGTCGCACCAGTCTGGCCCCTCACCCGCGATCTGAGCAAGTTATTGGGTAGTGCCCGCCTACCCCGGGGTGGGTCAAACTGAATACTGATGGGGCGTGTCGCAGTGAAACCTCCTCAGCCACTGTAGGTGGTGTTCTTCGGAATAGCTCTGGTGTTTGGCTTGGTGGTTTTGCCCAGAATATAGGCCGGTGTTCCTCGGTTTCGGTTGAACTCTAGGGCGTGTACTCAGGACTCTAATTGGCCTAGACTCTTGGTTTTCGACGCATTGTTCTCGAACTGGATTTTCTCGTGATTAAAGAGCTTCTCTCTGACGCCTCGCATCGCTTCATGTCGCTTAATCCTTTAGTTCTGGGCATCAACGAACTCCTCATCAGGAACTGGGTTGTTTTTCCTCGACATACCTACAAAGAGGGGAACCGGTGTGCTGATTGGCTCACCAATCATGCTTTTACGTTGTGACTCAGCCTCATCACTTTTGATAGAGCACCCTCTGGGTGTGTCACTATCTTTGTAGAGAATTTGGCAGGGGTTAGCCTCCCTCGGAAGATCCTGTAATTTATTTTTTTCTCTTTTAAAAAAAATTAATTTTTTGTGAAGTTCAACAAATGAAATCAGCGAATCACGAGCATTCATAGCATCAATGACTCCTTGATAGGAGGAGTCTAAACTTTCAAGTGCTTTGTCAATAATATCTTTGGGATTAATTGGATTGCCAAGAAGGGTAAGTTGATCATTACATGCTTTAATAGTATGCAGGGGCGGAGCCACAGTGGGGGCAAGTGGGGGCACTTGCCCTCACTGGCTCCAAAAATTTCCTTGGCTCCCTTAAAAAATGCCCCCACAAATTTTTTTTTTAAGTTTTGCCCCCACAAAAAATTTTTATTTTAAATTTTGGAGACAAAAAAAATTTTTTTTGCCCCCACTTGAAAAAATTTCTGGATCCGCCCCTGATAGTATGCATAAATTCTGTAATGGTTTGAGGGCCCATTGTGATAGCTTTGAGATGGGCTTTGAGTTGCTTTATCTAACCACGGGAAGAGCTAGCAAAGATATGGGCAAACGTGTCCCAAAGGTCCTTTGTGGTAGTAGCAAGTGACACAAGAGAAATGATAGTTTGGTCCAGTGTTCCAATAAGAGTTCCGAAAAGAAGACGATCTTGCCGAACCCATGTGTGGTATGCTGGGTTGGAGGTGGAGACTTTATCTTGGACAATAGTAAGGGATGGTGCAGAAGAGGAACCATCTAAAAACTTGAACAGATCATAGCCAACTAGCGTGGCCTCAATTTGAAGTTTCCACGAGAGATAGTTGTTTGAGGTGAGCTTGATAATATTGGGAAGAGTGACAACAATAAGCTAAGTGGTGGGATTTGCATCGCTGGGTATAGTGTGTTGGTTTTGAGTGGGCATGGTGCTGAACGGAGGAGAGAGAAAAAAAATTGGATCAAGTATGATGCTCTGATACCATATAGAAGCTGATGGAAAAGCTTAACTGTATTCAGAGATGATTACAGTATTTATAACACAGCTTAGAAAGAGTTGAAGCTATTCTTAAGAAGATAAGTACAACAACTACATAAACCATCTAGAGCTATTCTTAAGGAGATTGGTACTAACTTTAGTTAATGATTATCTGTATCCCTTACACGCCCCTTCTGTAATCTACACAATTAAAGCACGATACTACATATCATTTTCTAGACCTTCAATATTGTCTTAGTTTTAATCCATGTATCCTCCGTTACACAAGCCACGTAAACACAAGATCCTACTCTGCCACAAGCTCATATTCAAACCTGTCGGACAACTCCACATTGTTTTCCAAAGGAAAGATTTGCTCAGGTTATAACCATTACCCATATTTCATTCATTAGAGTTAACATTGCGGATTATTCCTGCAACCCACTCTACAGGCTATTAGCCCGTGTCGTTACATGCAACAACGAAGCAACTAAACCTCAGAACCAAATTGCACATGCCCATGAAGAATGAAGTGGCAATCCTCTAGTAGGCCTCAATGATAGAACCCTCAAACAAGTTACTATTAAAGAACTTCAAATATGATTACGGAGATACAAAATCCGGCATGGATTTAAAGACCCAACTAAAGTAAAAATCTTGAAGATTGAAAACTTCACCAAAGTGTAAAACAAATATCGCTCTAATTTGACCTTGGTGTAGCCCACTCAACTTTAAGTATGAGGTTATCATAACCATAGCCATTGAGTTTGTTGATCGCTTTCTGAGCATCTTCCTTGTTCACAAAATTAACAAACCCAAAACCTCTGCTCATTCCAGTCTTCTGGTCCATAGCAACATAAACACGACTTACAGGGCCAAAGGGCCGGAAAAGTTCATGCAGGTCAGGTTCACGGGTATCTTCTGATAGGTTGGTGACCCGTACCGAGTTCTCATCATTCCTTCGCCTCATATCCGCTCCAGCACCTCTTTCAGCCCCTGCCCTCATGCCTGGGGGAACATATGCTGTCTTGCCTGTGAGAGATGCAGCAGTAGAAGTCTCTGCTGCAGGAGGCTTATCAACAAAACTTTCAGGTGGTGGAGCAAGATCCTTGTATGGGCATCTCGAAGTCCAGTGGTCACCCTTTTTACCACAAGTTCTACAAAGCATAAGGACGGCTCCTCCTTTACCCAGTTGAGCCAAGGAATCTCCACCAACTTTTGCTTCTTCTGGTTTGCTACCTGTATGAAATTCAGATATCATTCATAAGGAACATTGTAAACAACATAAATACTCAAAGTGGAATCTTACTAATCACTTGCATCATACAACTAAGGATGGTTATAGCACATTGATTATCAGAAGTTTCCCGCTAAAAAGGCCCAGAACAAACATGACTGAGGGAAATGAAGACTAAGGTCTATTAGCATGATCTAGACAAAGAAAAGGAAATTCCACCAACATAGAGATAAACTTAATTATTTAAAGCAAAAAATTAAATGCTAATAAAGCAAAAACCCCTATGAGCATATGCAACGTATAGACATTTCAAGGTCTTGGCACTCTGCAATACTACTTTTTTTCAAAACTGGAATTAGATTGTAATATGGGCCACTGCTTCTCACAAGAAGAATTAAACAGATGACAAGGTCTTTAAGCTGGTTTTTGGTTGTGCAATCTATGCTATATGGAAGGAGAGAAATTAAAGGAACTTTAACCAAAAGGCTATGGATAACTGTCCATGGATAGAGCACTCAATTGCTTGGACAAGGGAGATAGTACATTCAAAATCCATGAAGTTCATCTTAAACCAAGATTTTGCTGAAAGATGGAACCTCCCAGATCATAGGCTCCTGGAGAGGGACATCAGTCTATGAACAAAAGGAACTCTTCAATAGATTAGAGAACAAGTCAAGGATTCACCTCAACTTTGATATATTAATCAAATCAGACATTTATAAGGACTATTTGGAAATCTAAGGTTGGTCTATGGACTGGTCTAAACTAGCAGCTTTGTAGATAGAAATCAATTGATGTGAACAAGCTATATAAAGCAAATCTGATGTACTTGCACGGATTATTCGTTGTAAGGCTTTGCCACTGTTTTCGGAATACAACTATCTACTTTCCAAAAAGAAATGTCTAGACATTCAAAATTAAGTTACTAGAATGCCTTTCTCTGCATTTGAGATAGGAACATTAGCCCATAAAAGATGTTCACCAAACAAAGTAGCATGGCCAAAAATCATAGATACATTACCCCGTGAGATATGGTTACAGAGGAGTATGAAACTCAACAAGAACGAAACTAATAATAAGCTCACGTTTTGATCTAAATTGAACAATCACGAATATTTTCTTAACGCCCATATTTCAGTAACTACGCTGAAAAGATCTAAAACAGTCGTCACGATAGAAACCCTAAAGTCCGAAATATTCCAAACTTAGATCTCCACTGCGTCTACTAACAGAATTTCAACGGTTTCCAGCAATTTCTCAAATGAAAAGAAAATTCTTTATAAGTACCCAACACCCAGCAGGCAAAGAGGTGGGGAAACGGGGGAGATTTCAATCCAAATGTGAAACTATAGATCCACAAATAAGAATTTGGGACGAATATACCTGGAGCTCTGGGACGTTCGATGAGGATCTCCTCGGTGGACACCATGGTGAGCCGACTGCCCACGTCTTCGTGCACGGCGTCACCGAACTTCGCCCAGGACCTTCTCTCGACGGCTCTCTTACTGAGGCGTGCATTGGCAAGTTTTCGGATGCGTATCGTGGTGGTGATCTTCACTTTGCTTCCCTCCTCGTTGAACTTGTACTCTATCACTTTCTTTATCCCGTTCTCGTCGGGTCCGATCACTTGCCGAGGAGGTAGGAGAAAGTCGAGATCCTCTCCGTCATCTTCTTCCAATTCTCCCCACCGGAGTTTGGCAGGCGGCTGAGCTGTGACGACCATGGCTCTGCGTATATGGGAGTCTAATTTGGCCTTCTAGGGTTTCCGTGGAATGGTCTGTATATATAATTATTTTTGTTATTAATTAGTACCCAAAGTTTATCTAATGTCACAGTTTGACAAGTCATTAGTTTGCATGTTATGTAGTTAGCTAAGTTTTTTTGTTTTTTTTAACACCCTACTTACAAGAGGGGCTAACAGGGAATCGAACCTGAAACCTAACTAAAATTAAGTCTCGCTTTCAACCATCGAGCCACACCCCTTGAGGGTACTTATAGTTAGCTAAGTTTAAAATTATGAATTACGAATTCTTCTTAAACATTTGGCAATTGACGTACTTTTTGTTGGTTTACGCCTTACAATAAATTGGTTAGTTATAATTTAATGACAAAATAATTTAAAAGCATTTATGTACATAAATATATATATATATATATTCATGAGATAATAATACATTGCAAATGACATTATAACGTGATTATAATTATGAAATTCATATTACATTTACATATTATTTTTAAATTATTCTAGTCATTATTTTATTAAGACTGAACATTAATATAATATAAAAAAACTATCAAGCATTTTGTTTTTCCTTATAAAGAAGGAGTTGATGTCATAAACTAAAGTATGAAAATATTTAAACAAACGTGTGGGTGCTTGTTGAAGAACAAATTCACTGAACTAATTCCATCTGAGGCATTCATTTAGAACACTACTTGTATGTCTATGAAAATTACTTTGTGATAATTATATAAGTAATCATTTAACTTAAGATTTCTAAAGTTATCATGTATAAAGATTGTTATGTTTTTATACTATTTATGACTTGTTCTAGTAAAAGATAGTTAAGTCGGTTTTCATTAGTTGTAACTTAAACCATATGGAGGTAGTTGACTGATTAAAATACGATTTATTACCTTAAAATAATTAAGGAGAATGTTTAATTGTTCTTGATTAATATTAATTCGGGAAATCCTTGGCTAAGGTGAAATGATGTTTTGTAAATAGTTTACAATTGCCATTAATTGAATTGATAGCTAATGACTGAGAACTAATATGATTGAACTTAAAATAAAGTAGACATTAATTCAATGCTCTGTGTCTAATCGAAACATTGTATGATGAATTCAAAAAAATTATACATAGAAAAGTTAGTTAAAACGACTTTTGTAACACCCCACTCCCGCACGACCCGAACCCGACATCGACGGTGATATCCGAGTCCGTACCCCACGAGGGTGGCATGCTAAATCACTCACTCAATCAGAAATCGGTATATATATATTTTTTTCAAACGTACGCGAAAATCCATAATCGAAAATTTGGGCCCACTTTTATTCAGAAACATTTTCACTTACAAAAGTTGTCAACATTTTTCAAATATCATAATTTCGATTAGCCCATTCCAGAAACAAAAAAATATATTACGCTTTGATCAATTTCTCCTTTTCCAAACGGAAAGTCATACACAACAGATATGCTCAAATACCCAAAATACAATAATTTGCGAAAAATACAATTTAGTACAAAAATAAAGAGACAAAGCAGGCACGAACTGATCCCGACCTTTATC
>JANZXV010000210.1:12856048-12873972 GCA_027576455.1 Erythroxylum roigii
CCTCATCAATTTCGGATTTTCTTGACTTAGAAGAAAGCTGTTGAGCTCCTCTTCATTTTCCCCCTAGAATGAACTTCAAAAACCCTCTTAAAACCCAAGAAAAAGAAACCCTAATCTTCTTCTTTCTTCTTTCTTCTTATCCCATCCGAAACCACTCTTCTCCTTCTCTCTTCTTTCTTTTTGTTCTTTCCTTTAGAAATTTTCGAGCTTCTCCTCCTTCTATATGGAAGCTCACTTGTCTTTCCCTTTAATTAATGCTAAATGACCTATTTGCCCTTCCATGTAAGCCTTCTAACTTAACACTTTAAGTAATCTTCCAAATTTGCCCCTAAAATTCATTTTAATAAATGCTTACTTTAGGACATTTTTCTAACTATCAAATTAAAGGAATTTGCTAAAACTTCCTTCTAGAGAAATGTTCCTCAGTGTCTTATGTTTCTAATGACACCAAAAACGCTCAATTCGATTCAGAAATGAAGAAGTTATAGCCAAAATACTTTCAGTCCAAAACTAAACCAAGACTGAACATTACACCTAACTTCACTCCAGAAATTGAACATCTTAGGGGCAAAATTGAAATTCAAATCCATCATATGACTTGTAGCCCCATGTCTCTATTTTATTTTGCAACAAGACTCAGTTCAATTGGATCTCTACAACTCGAGAATTTATAAAAATACTAAACCATGTTCAGAAAATTTTCCAACTCAAACACTTTAACCAATCCTCTCTCTTTGATTCACTCAATCTTTTTCAATTCAATCTCAAAAATCACAAATTTGGCATGGAGAGATAGAGGGATGGCTTAGGAATCCAACGCTTCAAAAATTAAATCAATCGCGATTGCGAGCCATTTGGCTCCGATTTTCCTTTTCTTTTTCTTTTTTTTTCATAAAACCACTGAACTTCATAAATTCATATCTTTTCACTCAAAACTCCAAAAATTGCAAATTTGGTATCAATAAAAAGCTACAAAGATAGCTCTACAACTTCCACAAAGAACTCAAAAATTAACTCCATCTCTAAAGGGGTCAAAAACCCACTCAAACTTTATGTCCAAAAATGCTATCCTAAAATAACATGACAACTTTCAAAAATCATATCTTCCTATTACAAAGTCCAAAAATCTCGTACTTTATATCAATGAAACCTACAACTTTCATGATGGACAGAAAAATCAATTTGGCCTCTAAAGGAGTCAAAAACCACTTCAAAGTTCCTGTCTACTAATGATCTTGCCAAAACAGTGACAGAAACTTCTAAAAATCATAACTCCACAGTCCATTGTCCAAAAATTCTATACTTTTCATCAATGGAAAGATCAACACATAATCTAAAACTTTCATGAAGCACTTAAAGGCAATTTCAACCTCTAACTAGGTCAATTTTTCAATCAAAGTTTCTGCCATGCTTGTGTCATCCTAAAACAACATCCAAACTTCAAACATTTACATCTTTCAATTCTCACATCCAAAAATTGCATACTTTATAGCGTTGGAAAGATTGAAAGACAAGCTACAACTTTCCTGTAAACCACTTACTCTAATTCAGACCACATCAGTACAACGATTGGCCTCAAAGCAGTACACACAAACTTATCCTTAATAGCATTTTTCAAAAACAAAGCAAAATAACCTTAACTTCGAAAGATCATAACTTTCAATCCCGATATCCAAAAAAGTCATACTTCATGGCGATAGAAGGTTTTCAACAGAAGCTACAATTTTCATGAAGATCATTTTCTCAAAATCTGCCTAAATAAAAAAATTCAACTCTCTATTACTATTCATCCCCAAAAAGTCAAACTTTCTTAATTTTCTAAATTCTCACACTTTTACTATTTATTTCTTGCTTTTCAACTTCCATTTCAATCAACTCATTTTTTTTAACTTTAATGATCTATATAAATCTATTCAAATATCAAAGTCATCAAAACCAATCCATTCTTTTCTCGTCAATTTTTCTTAAAGCACAATAACATCTATCATACAATGCATATACAAAACACTCATTTAAGTTCATTTAATATTTCTAAATTTTACTTAAAGACTGGAGTCTAACACACCCTTAACCCGTTTGATTATAGGTCAGTTAGCCTGTAATTTAGCTAGACCACGGACCGGTCTATCCCGACTTGTCAAGCCACGAGTCAAGGTGGCCCAGGCCAGGCTAGGAACATCCTAGGCCCGATCTGGCTTAGTGACATCTCTAATCACTAATCTTCGTCGCGTGCAGAACACACGCGAAGCTGAATCTAATAAACAGTGAGCGCATTACGAAATTTGACCCCTGAGAGGAAAATAGGAAGTTGAAGAATTCTTGTCTCAATCTTTCCTCAGTTTACGTGAAGAAGAAATGAGAAAGGAAGACACAGTGAAGCTGATAAGCGCAGAGGGGTTCGAATTCGTGATCGACAAGGAGGCAGCTATGGTTTCGCAGACCATTCGTAACATGCTAACTTCTCCAGGTGTCCATTAATCCATCCTTTTCTCTCTGAACTCATCTGGGTCTTTTTGTTTTGATCGATTGGGTGGTTGGTACTTTCTCTTTCAGTTTTATTTGGACGGAACAGGATTTTCCTCTCTCTGGCAAATAGAAATTCGAAATAAAGGCTTACCGCAGTTTCGTGGTTTCTGTAATTTGATGTTTTTAGTATATGGGTTCCAACTTTAGTCATACCAGTATTATGTTCAAAGCCTTTGGTTTTAAGCTGAAGGCCCTTTTGTTTTGATTTTCTTACTTTTGGGGATTGTGGTTTATGACAGGAGGTTTTTCGGAGACAGAGCACAGAGAGGTGACTTTCCCTGAAATTAGCACTACCATACTAGAGAAGATATGCCAGTATTTCTACTGGTCTCTTCAGTATGCCAAGTTCAGTTCCTTTTCCTTATTTTTCTTATGCTATTTGTTGTTGTTTTCACATCAATTTTTTGTTATTTATTTCCCCAACTTGGTGACTTATGTAGTACTCTATACAAATCAAGTTTGAAGTTATTCCTATTCTATATTTTCCCCAGGATTTATTGATCTACTCATTGTGATTAGGAGTGAGTATCTAGGGTTGATGTGGCAATAAATTGGATCCGTGTAAGTGTTGGTCGATTGTTTGGAACAAATATAGATATACGAATGTAAAGTCTAACAAAGCCATCTTTATCAATGTGAAGTAATGGAGATTTAAGTCAGTGTTTGAATCGATAAACTGACTGTCCTTTTATAAGTTAAGCACATAGTATTCAGTCTTCACTTTTTCTTCCTCTTCCATGAGAACAGAAGTTTTTAGTTAGGTAAATTTGATGTATTACTGATAATTGCAAATGTTCACTGCTGGATGCACTCTTTGTGGGATGGGACTTTAATATGGATAGATTTGGAGAGTAGGAATAATTATTTATGGGATATTTTTAGCCAAAAAGAAAGAAAGAAAGAAAGAACTGCAACAAATCATGTATTGATTTGTGGGTAGGGGACAAGGTTGTACGGATGCTACTAAGAAGTCAATTATGTACTAAAGTAATAGTTTATCTGACATTTCCAATTTTTTTGCATGTGAAACTTTGGTTTATTAATTATTATTCTAGATTTTGGTTTTCATTGTATTATTTATTAAGCAAATTTGTATTTTGCTCCATATTAAATTTTGCTATGGAAATACAGATGTTTGTAGTGGGTATACTTAAAAAGTTCCTATGTTTCCTCCAAATTCATTTTCTTGCACCCTTTTGGTGTTTCATTTTATCCAAAAATTTGAATATGTAGTTGTGTGGCTAACAACAAATTGTGATAGTGAAATTACCAGAGACTAAAAAGAACCCATCCTTGAGTTGTTCATCTTGTATGTTTTCCATTTTGGATTTATAGAAGTTCATTATTAATAAATGATCAGTAATACCAAATAAAATTATGGTCAAATAGTTCAAATATTAGAGCTTCAATTTTTTAGATTCATTTGAAAGCTTTAGGGCTTCATTACCTCTCATCATTTTAAAGTACTGATTTGCGTTCTTAACAAGCATTAATTATGCTCTTTTTTCCTATTGACACCAGTTGTTGAAACCTGTGTAAAAGCTGGCATTTGGCCAAAACAATTAAATCTCTTTTCTGCGACTGTACCATATTGACTTGGAATATTTGTGCTCTTATTCTAGTGGAAAGGAGACTGAATTCCCAATTGAACCTGAATTGACTCTTGAACTGATGATGGCTGCCAATTATCTTCACACTTGATTGTGGCATAGTTCTTGGGTGATAAGTCGTGCTTAATTCTGTAAGTCTTTTGCTTATTACAATCACACTGTTCCTTCTCTTATTACCATTTTAAATTTCTCACAAGTGGCAAGGTTTTGAGTTTAATCTGATCATACACCATATTTGTTCCTGTACCTGCCAGGATTGTTGGAGAACGACATTTTTTCTCTTGGATATATAGAATTTCACATGGATTGCAACTCAAAACTGCATTGCAAGATAGTTTTTTCTGTCGAGTAATAATTCAGTTTATGTAACTGGGAATTGTTGGACTTGATGGAAAACTGAACTTTCTTAGTAGTAGTTCCATCGTTTAATTGATTTTACTTACTGGTTGTTACTTAGATTAGTTGGAGCAGTAATCAAGGCTTATAGTTACAGTTTTATCATGATATTATTGGCCTTTTACTCATTTGATTCTCTTGTTCTCAAACATATTGGGCGGTAAATTTCGAAGTATTTGCTAAGTGGCTGCTGTTTATAAGAGAAATTTTGTATCCAGATTTGAGCAATTGGATTTTGAAGCATTAGGCCAATCAACTGGATACTACAAGATACATCCATACAACTTGAAGTTAATTCATTAGCAAACAACCAGGCGATTTTTCTTAAATTATTTAGGCTTTGGATGATTTTCTACATTTGGGAAGGTAGAGTAGATAAAATGTGTTTAGATTAGCATGGTCATTGAATTAAATAGAAAAAGGAGTAAATATTGAGTAGTTAATTTTGTATACTATGGTGTGAATGTTGAGTGTGATTTTTGAAGAAGAATTGGCTAACATAGTGGAAAGGAAAAAAGAGGATGTTAAAGGTAATGGAATTTGAGATCATTTCTTATAATTACTTGGCTTTTTGTCAATAAATTTCCTTTTCGCTATATTATGATGTTATAGGCTGTTAATTAAAAATCAATCATGAACCCTCTCTCACGGATAAGCAATAATTTAGGGGTGAACAATAACTTGGAAGCAAATTTCTGGGCGTTTTCCCGTGCTTTCTTTAGGTATTTTCTGCTTTAGGAAGGTTTATGGCTACCTCTGAGAGACTCTACTCTCTTAGAAGCAAGGCTGAACCATTTCTCCTCTATTAAAGAATCGTTAGCTGTTAACAATGCAAGGGAGTTTTACAAACAAAACTCATCTTCGTGTAAGGTTGAGAAAACTTGGAGTAAGGTTCTGTCTGCTGAAGCTTCCGCTGCTAAGCCTAAACACTACTCTTCTACCTTGATTGATGGTGTTGTTTATCCTCCAATTAAACTCCTTCAAGAAGGAGCTAAAATCTAGAACACATTCGTTGGTTTTCTACTAAATAAACGTCCAACTTATCCGTTCATGCAATAATGAGCTCAAACTAAGTGGAATGGTAAGGGGCTAAAAAGAATTCTGCTAACAGAGGATGATGCATTTCTATTCAGGTTTATGGATGAAGATACCATAAGTGTTGGAAGTTGACCTTTGGCATGTGGGGGTTAGCCAATGTTTATACAGAAATGAATTCTTGGTCTGGAGTTCGATAAAAGCAACATTGAAACCATTCCATTGTGGGTCAATTTCAACAACTTACTTCTGGAGTAGTGTTCATTGGATGAATTTAGATTTTTAGCTAGTGTTGTTAGATAACTAGTGGCATTTGATTCAGCCACTGCTAAGCTGGAGAAGGTGTGTTATGCTCAAGTTTGTGTTGAGATAAATCACAAGAATTCTCCCCTGGAAGTCTTGCTAATCATGAAGCTTAATGCAACCATCAAGTTAAAAAAGTCTAAAATTCAGCTAACATATAATTGGAAACCGCAGAGGGGACACCAAATATGTAAACCAACTAGTAATAAGTTTGCAGTTAATGGGAATGGAGGATGAACCAACGTTGATGTGAATGTGTTGTCTGAATTGCAAGATAATACTCGAGCTTGTGACAAGGATGGGGATAGCAGTAACACAAACTCTAAGGTGCAGCATGCTGAAGTAGATATGTAGATTGAAACACAAAATACAACACCGGATAGCTAGATGGAGAAAGTCAGGTTGGAACAAGCTGAAGATGAGCAAGAGGAGGGATGTAACCAGTAGATTTTTCCAGAAGAAATTCATATATTGGTGAGTTATCCCCCTATTTGTATATATACGTATGATCTTTTGGAACATTAGAGAGCTTAATAAACCTCTTAAAGGTCAAGTTGTTAGAGACCTTTTGTTAGAATGAAAACTAACTTTGATTGTTCTTTTTTAAAAAAGAATAAAAGCTCATAATCTCAACAATATGATGAAATTTTTGCGGAGAAGTTGGAGTTATGTAACAAATCATGAATTCCATTACAATGGCAAGATTTTGTTGGTTTATAACTCATATTTTGCACATTACGGTGATTAAAGATGTAAACTTCTAGATATAGGAAATGTGATGGAAATCATTGTGATATATGCTGAAAATTTTGAATTTCAAAGAATAAAGTTATGGGAAGAGCTTTTCTCCGTTCATACTTCTATGAATTTGCCTTAGTTAATTGTAGGTGATTTGAATTGTATTTTGCATAAAGCACAAGGTTACAAGATTAATGCTACTAACCTTGGAAGAGAGCTAGAGAGGGTTATTACCAAACTCAAAGTAACTGATCTTAAAACTTCTGGATGTTTTTATAATTAGAGCAACAAACAACAAGGAAGATGCCTAATCCGAAAGAATTTGGACAGGGTTTTGGTTAATCACTTATGGATGAACCAATTCCTTGCTTCTTTTGCTCATTTTGGTGCTCCTTTATCTTCATATCACTCTTGAATGAAGGTGTTAAATCTCACACTTCATATTGCTCATAATTCTACATTTAAATTCTTCAGCTACCTAACTGAAAGGGATGGCTTTATGGAGCTTGTAGATGAGGTATGGAACATTAAGATTAAGGGTTGTACAACTTTCTAGCTTATGAGAAAGCTTCATATTCTTATAAATAGATTGAAGACTTTCTATAAAACAGATTAACCCCTCTCTAATATCAAGTTGCAGGAAGCTAAAAGAGACTTGATAAATGCATAGGAAGACTGCTATAAAAACCTAGACAATTATGCTCTTAAAAACATTGAATTTATAAAGTTACGGAAATACATGGAAGCTTTTCGAGTTCATAATTCAATTCTTATATAGAAGGCAAGGATTACTTGGATGAGAGAAGTGAATTTCAATACTAAATTCTTTCATAATTTTGTTTTGACAAGATGAAATCTCAATCGTATAACTCGTCTCTTGGATTCTAATAACCAAATGATTACAAGCAGAAATTCCACAAAGAGTTTGATATTTAACTTCTTTAATTCCTTGCTAGGTGATACATCTTCATCGTAAATCTAATAGGGGCTCCCTCTGCCTTGCTAAAGGATATATTACTAAAGCTTCAATAACCATTTACCTTGCAAGAGATTAAATCTGTTCTTTTCAATCTAAATCTTACTAAAGCACTAAGCCTAGATGGATTCAATGCATACTTTTTCTAGAAAACCTGGCAGATTACAGGCAAGTTAGTTATGAAAACTGTCATGGAGTTTCTGAACTCTAATAAATTATTAAGGAAAATCAATATAACTCACATTTGCTTGATTCCTAAGATTCCTAATGCAAATAGTCTCAATGATTTTTGTTATATCTCCTGTTGCAACATCATTTACAAGGTGATTTCAAAACTCCCTACAAAGAGACTCAAAGAGAGTTTTACATGTTCATTCATGAACCTCAAGGAGCTTTCATCCCTATCAAAAATATCTCTGACAATATTCTATTGGTACAAGAATTGATGAGAGAATACGGCGATACATGAAAAGTTGTTCGAAAGCTTTTGGTAGATTTCAATGGAACTTCAGTACTATATGTTTGGAATGGTTCAAATTCCCAAACTAATTCATTAAGTGGATACATGATTGTATTTCTACAATTTCATACATTATTCTTAATAACGGAGCTCTCACTAAGCAATTCAAAGGGTCAAATTGCTTAAGACAAGGAGACCCTCTTTCTCCTTATCTTTCTGTTATTACTATGGAGGTCCTGAACAAAATTTATTTACCTTGTGCTTGTATAATTGTTACTACCTTAGACTCAAAACTTTTTAGCTCGGAAAAACTAGGAATAACTTATTATTGCCTTGACCATTGTTTTTAGTTTAAAAATGTCTCGTATCAAGCTCCAAGCAATTTTTGTGATAAAAAATAGCTAATTTTGATTTTTTTTAAGCTTATAAAGAATATATCCATCTTAGGTATTAGTTATTAATTGTTCTATTAATTGTTCATAAGTGATTTATTAATTAAAGTCACCTAATTCACCCTCTCTTATATGTCATTAGATCAACACAATATACAAGGGAATTCAACATTTTTTGCATAATGAATTGGTGTTCCACGAAATTAAACTTAATGACGTTTTACTTGTAAGATTGTTCGAAATAAACTATAATTATTAACCCTAGCAATTTTAGAAAATCTTCATAGTTTATACGAGCTCGTATATTTTAATAACAAACATTTTGTCATAAATTATCAGTAAACCAAATATATTTATATAATTAAATATTATGTCAAATTGATGACACAATTTTGTATAATGTATAACTATGAAACTTTTATTTCAATAGATTTTAATTTTGTATAACAAATATTCAATTGTATAAATAAGAACTATTAAAGTAATAATTAGTATAATAGAGTCCGTTTAACTATATGTATTCAATTAGTTAATTTAACAAATTATATGTAATGTTAATTCTATCAATCGATACTAAATATAATGTACTATTTCTTTAACATAATTCACCTCAATTATGCAATTTAAGATGTTATATTTTTATTTACTAAAATTAACTTGATTCATACAATATTATAAATTTTAGAGTAAATTATATTTAAAGTCTTAAACTTTATATAATTTTGTAATACTAACTAAAACTATTAAATATAAGAATAAAATATTTTAACTTTTAATGTATTATAAAACTAACTTATCATTAACCACATAATTAATAATAATTTCACGATCTGTTATACCATCTAGACCTTCTAACCGTTCAACATCTAGGTGACATGACATGGGTTTAGATTAGTTATTCACATTATAAATGGTTGTTTGATTATAAAACATGACAGAATAAAAATAGAATAGGTGATGTATTCCCATGTGACATATCGTAATTACTTTTAGAAATAATACAAAAGAAACATTCGAAACTCAACAGTCATTCCTGAAGCGTTCTTCATGTACCTGACATCACATCGTTGCAATACAGGTGGTTGATAAAGACGTCATCGCGTAGATTCCAAGAAGTGAATGGGCAGAATCAGCCACGGCATCTCCAACGACAATGATGATCATCCAAATTTAGGGAACAAAAGTTGATAAGCTCAGCAAATTGTAGCGAATTAGATTATAAAATAAATATTGTCGATCTAAAGGAAAATCACATTTTAAGAATTTCCTAAAGAGGCATAACTTTTTACAAATGCATCACTCCTTTTCTTTCTATCTTGCGCACATGATATTTTTTCATACGACAAATCATATCAGTACCATTAACTATAAAATTAATGATTAACAATTTTATAATAAATTAAAAGTTCAAACAATTTTTTATTACTTTTAATAATTCTAAATAATATTATAAAATTAGGTAATATTCAAAATTGTAAATATAATTATATCATTTAATTAACATCTTTTTTAAAAAATTCTTTCATTAAGTCGAGTCTTTATAAATCTAAATTAAGCATGAATAAAAAAAGTCTTATACAACATTTATAAGAAAAAGTTAGATCTCAGAGATTCAATTGTTATTTATAGAAATAGCTCAATTGTTCTTGCATGTGATGAACTACCAATGTTTATCGTATCCAACAATGTAACTTGTGAGCTAAGACAAACTTACTAGTGCTAATCTTGTTAAAAATTCTCTAATTTTTTTTTCTCTCCAAATGGAATTGTTGAAGCTGAGGCTTAAGCAAGCTCTATCTTTCCTTATTAACCTAAATTTATGATCAACCTAGTCCAATATTTTGCTCCAATTTGATTCTTGATAGTAGAGGCTAAGAGTGTGCTGCATACTAGCCTAAATAAAGGTTGAATAACTATACTTACAATAAAGGTGGTTCATGCTTTCAAGCTTATTGCAACATAGTGCACATAATTTGTCTCCGGATCTCACAATTCTGTCTTTAGTTTTCAACCTCTGCATAGCTACAAGCTAAGTAATGAAAGAAGCTTTTGGTTTTACTGATCCTTTCTAAACAATATTATACCAAAGAATAAGAGTGTGACAGGGCTTGAGAGCTTTGATGCGTGCAAAGTTTGAAAGGTCTCCATTATGACTTAATAACCATAAATGTTTGTCTAGGGTAGATGAGTTGGGCATATAGCTAAGAAAATAATTATGCAATCTTTAGCACCTCTGTTTTGAAAATGCCAAGAGTTATTCACAGTTACTTTGCTGACTCATGCTTGAGAAGAGATTCTAGTGTGAAGTGAATAGATATCCTCTCTAAGATATGATGGGCTAAGAGAATTACAATTGTCGTACCAAAATCAAGTTCCTTCCCCATTCCCTATCTGAATTTTGATATGTTGTTAGACACCGGATATGTTCCTCATAATTTGAATAAAAGACTAGGAGAATTCATTCCTCTCAACTATTTTCTTGGGATATAACTTATTAATCCACTTACTCTAAAGAGATTCGTTGTCACTGAATAGTCTCCAAGTTCTTTTGGCTATCTGCATGGACTGAAAAGTATGAATGATATTAAGACCAAGTCCTCCTCCTTGTTGTCTTTAGCATAAATGCTCCCACTTCACTTTGGCACCTTTAGGGTTGTCAATCTTGCCAGACCAAAGGAAATTCCTGACACATTTTTCAATCTCCTTGTTAATACTCTTAAAGAGCAGAAGATGAGAACTCCAATATGTATAAAGATTATTCAACACAGAGATTATAAGCTGCACTATACCAACCTGAGATGGAGCTTTATTTTGCCAACCATTGATGATTTTCTTGTATTTCTCTTTAATCTTTAAGCAATCCTAATATTTCAGCTTTTTAGCTAAGATAGGAACCCTCAAGTAAGAGAAAGACATATGCTAGATATTAAGATTAAGAGCTGTTAGTATTGGTTAAGTCTGAGGAGAAGAAATTCTACTCCTACCTTGATTGAATTTTAAACCTGATATCCTGCAAAAGCTTATGAGAGATTGATTTAATATGGAAATGGATTATGGGTGAGCACCACACAACAGTAGTAAATCATCTGAAAAAACAAATATTGGAGAGAGACAATTCCTTGCATTTATGGCAAAACTTGAAATTAGATCTTCTGGATATGTTACAATAAATAACAATTACTCAAGAGCAATATATAGTAAATGAGTAAAAAGGAAAAAAACATAAATTCGTATAATTTATAGGGCTAAAAGAGCAATTTGAATCCTAATGTTTATGCTAGAATATAATATGAACCAGTTCATAATGTTTTGAAGTGTTCAAAATGAACATTAATAATTACAAAATGTTTAGAATAAATCCTAGTGGATGGAAAACTTGATGAGGTTAACTCCCTATCATTTTTGATGTGACACATTTTTAAAAAATTTAATTCCACTTGTCACATGGTAATGGGGCTCACAAATTTATGTTTTAATTTTTATCTTAAAAGTGGGTCCTATTTGCTACGTGGCAGGGGAAACCACTGTCTAAAATGTATAATAATCAGCCCTATTGCTATGTAACAAGTGGGACCCACTTGTTGGTTAATTTTGGAAAGCCTATTAATTAATTATTTGCTTATTAAGTTAAGTAAGTATGAAATGCTTAATTTGAAAGCCAACTAGAAGAGTATTTTCTATTGGAAGTTACTTTGAAATAATGTGAATTAGAGAGCTAGAAGGTCCAATAGCTTTAACACTTATGCAGAACAACACTACTCAAATTGATCAGCTTTAAAATGGGAATGAAGAGATGAATCTTAATGAACCTGCAAGTAGAAAGGGTAAAGAATAATGAGGTGGTAAGGGAGGACATCAGCTTATAGGTGAATGAGGATAGTAGCTTACAAAAGTCTCAAATCCTTAGTAAGACAGATATTTGTGAGGAAGAGAATTAATGATATAGAATAGGAATGGGAGGATTTTGCAAGCCAAGATCATTTGCTCATTTTGGAGGAGAGATTCGCTAATGATGACTCATCCTTTAGGAGAAAATCTAGGAGGAAAAAAGGTAAAGCCAAACCTAAATGTTGGTAACCTGTAGTTTGTTTCAACACTCATATCTATGTTGTTTTGGAATGTTAGAAGGATGAATGATCCTCTAAAATATCAAGCTATTAGACAATCCCTTTTTAAAAAAAAAACTTATGATTATGGGTTTACTTGAAACCAAAATAAAGGCTCCTAAGCTCTAGATACTATAAAGTTTTGGGGACATAATTGGAGCATAAGTTCTAATCATATTAGCCACTACAATGGAAGAATTATTTTTGCTTACAACACTGATTTTGTAAAGATCTCCAATGTTGGATCCCGCTTGATTCCAGAATCCAACTCTTGCAAAAACATGAAACATGAGCGTATTATCCTTGTAGGGTTATTTCATTTAACCCTCATTAGTCATCATCAGTTCATCTTTATTCTCATAACATCCCAAAAATTTACTCACAATTTGTTTAATGATGTGCCCATACAAATCAGTCACCATGCTCAAACTCATTTCTCCTATTTGTGAACAGGATTTGGAGATCTTCAAACCAGAATTTCAATTTGACTTCTTCAAAGAAGTCACATCTCTAAGTCTCTAGTTTGCTTTGAAGAAAGAATCATCTCAATCGAAGCTCTATAGTACAAGATATGCTTAAAAAGCTAAAGGGTGTTCATACCCTGATCATACTCTCCCAACCGATCCCACATTTTCTTTCCATCAAACTTTTTCATATCAAAACCAAAAGAAACAAATTTTCATGTAGAGATAGATACATGTCTTAGGAATCCATTGCTTCAAGAATCACTTCATTTGGAGGTCGGATGAGAGAGTTATGACCAAAAGAATCCAACATGTTTAAGTCCTCAATCGTACAGTGACATGTCTTGGCGCGATTGACATAACTTTCACTAAAAATGTCGGATTGATTTCGTGTTTGGACCATTGAAAAGAAGACTTCACGATCTAAAACTTTCATGAAGACCACAAAGTCAGATTCTGCCTCTAAAAGGGTCAAAAATTGCGATTTCATGAAGCTGACCCTTGAATGTCCGTTTAACGGTCATGCATGTCCGTTTAACGGACATTGTCGGGGCAAAGTGCACCATTTCACCCGAGAAGGTCCGTTAAACGGACATGGGTGATGTTAGGGGTCCTTGTTGACCCGTAAAGGTCCGTTAAACGGACCCACAGTCCGTTAAACGAACATGGGGGTTCCCCAAACCGCTCCAAACCCTCTCCAATGCTTCCTACATCCAATCTAACATCATATTCACTCCTAATCTTCCCAAATTCAACTCTTCTAGTGCAAAAACACTTCATAACAACTTAAACACCAAAATTATCTCATAAAACTCTCAAATCTCAATCCATTTGATTCATCAAAACCACAAATTCTTATCATTCATCATAGTTGTCCCATAAACAAAACCTATGCAACATCATAACTTGTAACAATCATATCTCTTCATTCCGATGTCCAAAAATTACAATCTTTATAGCATCGGAAGTCTATAAAGATGAACTACAACTTTCGTGAAGAACATTTTGGCTAATTCAACCTAAAATTATTCCAGATTTTCCTTTGAGTCAGAACACAAATCTTATCCCTGTTAAAACTTGCAAAACCTTCCTAATTTTACTCTTCAATTACAACATCATTCTTATCCATTCAAATACCAATTGGAGTTTATCAATTCATCAACTTCAATTTATTCAAAAATATCTCATGATTATCATCATAACATTCCTATCTTTCTTGTCCATATTGCCTCACTTATATATATATATCGATTCATATGCAAAGTTCATCAACTCACATGGATCGCTTCTTCAATTATACAATTCCAATGTAATCTCATCCTTAATTAATTCACACTTTAACTCCAACCTTAATCCATACCCAAATTCACATTCCAATTTGACAATCATCCATACACAAATTCATATTTCAAACCATACACAATTCCATATTTCATTAACATCATAAATTAAGAGTTTACAAACTTCAATGGCATTTCCAAGCCACAATACAATCTCAATATCAGTATCCGAAATACAAAGATGCAAAACTCAATAATTCTTAAAATACATCTGAAGCCTTGTTTTGCATCAATTATTCCAGAACAACACAAAAACATGCAAAATTTGGAGTAATGCCTTGGTTCTCACTCTATTTCTTGGTCAACACCTGGAGATGAGACGGAGAGGGGTGAGCTTAAAAAGCTCGTGGGTAAGAGCTTATAACAAATAACAAGCAAAACTGTTCAAAAGGTTCATTGTTATAAAAATTCTTATTGAATCATAAAACTCATTCTCAAAATGCTTGTCAAGTAATCAAAATCATAACAACACAATCTATGCACATCCGAAATGGTTTGGGTAAGTCCATATTCATGACGCACTACACATTCCCATATAATGGTTCTGTGTAGCCGTAAACTTGAGGGAGTCCTTGAAGGAGCTCCGTGCCACTAGCGGGCAGGCGGGAGAAGCCTATTCTTGGGTCAACGTGCACGTGATGGTTTTTGGATGGACTACCAAAACTCACACAACATGTATTTCAAAACTTGTTGCTCAAAATGGCACTTTTAAAAAAACTTGCTTTTTTCTTGACATTTTTCCATAATGGCATATTTCAAAAACACAATTATTCATGAACATGAAATATCTCACATTTCATCAACAAAATTCACATACCAAACACAAAACAATTTCTCAAATCAAAAGCAATGAATGGCACAATTGTAGCAAATTCTCAATTAAAAGTAATGAATGCAACAATTATGGAGTAATTTGAAATCTTTTTTTAAACATATTTATAGCTCATTAATTCTATTATAAACACGAAACCCACCTTAAATCCTTGCTTGTAAACCTTGTTCAAATTGCCTTCCCTTGTTCTTGATCCCTCTTGCCTCCATTAATGCCCTTCATCAACATTCACAAAATTTCCAAATCAATAGACATCCAAATTGATCAACCCAAAGAAACATATCATGGAATTGATCTTAAAATTCTTAAACCATACCATTCTTAAGCTACATGAACTAAGAAACTTTCAAAAATCAAAATCTTAAAATCCCACTTACCTTGGATCTTCACCAAATGAAGAGTTTATTGGCTCATATGGGAGCTCTCATCTTCTTCCACGTTTTTCCCTTCTTGAACAACTTGAAAATCCCTCTTGAAGACCATGAAAAATCGAAACCTAGCTCTCCCTTTCTTCTTTCTCCTTCCTCTCTACCGACTCTCTCCCTCTTCTCTCATTTCCTTGTCATTTTCTTCTAATTTTCGTGCTCCTCCTTCCTTAAATAGCAAGACCCACCATTTATTTACCATTTTGCCATTAATGAATGGAAAATGACCCTTGCACCCTCATATAAAAGCCTTGTAACTTAAATGGCTTAGTGTTCTTCCCAAAAAGCCCTTATGCATAAGTTACCACCTTAATTTAATTTAATCCAATCAACCTATGCCATATGATCTTACTTAAATTAACAAGCTAATTAACTCCCATTAACATGCTAATTAATTCCATAAAAATACTCTAATTAGACCTCAAAATTCATTTAAATCTTGCTTAACTCCTTTCGAAAATCAACACCTTTTCTAATCATGCAATTGAAGGAATTTGCTTGTACTTCCTTCTAAAGAAATGTTCCTCATTCTCTTAATTTTCTAATAACATCAAAATCAATCAATTTGGTTCATAAATCTGAAAGTTATACACCAAACATTTCAGACTGTTCTTATACTAAAACATTATCCTATGCTTGACTTCCATCAGAAAATTGACTTTCTTAGAGATTGAATTAGAACTTGATTTCATCAAAAATTTATAGCCTTATCTCTCTAGTTTAATCCAAATTAAGAATCATCTCATTTGGTTAACTAGAGATCAAGTTATGGCTAAAACACCAAAGCATACTCAATGAACATTTTTCAACTGCACTTTCCAGCTTTTAACTCCCAATATTTCACATATAATCCATCTTGTATCTAAACCATCTTTTCCATTTCATTTCAATTTCATAAATTCTTCTTTTCTTTACACATAACTAATTGCCAATAATTTATCATTTAATAGTCCTAGCTTACAGAAAGGTTCGGGGTCCAACATAGAGAATAGATTTTAATGGCTAGAGGGTCAAAAATTCAAGTTTCTATAAGAGACCTGTAAAGATTTGTTTCACGACATGGACATCCGCCTAACAGACACTCACAAGTCAGTTGGTCTTAATTAAGGCTTAAATGGGACATGGAATGAACCTAGAATGATGCCTTGATTAAGTGACTAATGTGTGATATGTTTAAAGTGATAACTGGGGTTATAACTTAGTGAATGAATGGATGATATCAAAGTACCAAAGGCATGAGTATAATGTGAATGAAGATGTTCATATGATTGTAATTGTGATTCAAAGGAGATGAGTAATGAGTAACTAGTAAAAGTGAATGAGAATTGGATATTATTAAAGAAAATAATGCTAAAAAAGAGAATGTGCATAAAATGTGAAATTTGATAATATACTCGGGATTATCATTGAGCATGCCTTATACTCAACACATATACATATGTGTGTGATTGAATGTTCATATGCTTGTGCAATTAATAATGTGTGTAAATGTGTATTGTATGATGTTGATACACACGATAAAATGTCTGCATCTAGACATTTTCTGATCATAGAAGCTAATGCTAATCTGGAGCGTACTGTGAGTCTACCTAGATGGTCTTGTTTGTATCATGTATTGAATGATTTTGCAATATGAATGTGATTGTTATGATTTTCAAACATTGAATGTCTGAGGAGTTCGATAAATGGGAGAACATTGAAGTGCTCCTTGTATGTGAATTTGATGAAATATGTGATACATGACTTAATTGTTAAATGTCGGACCTAGTTCTGAAGAAAAATGTGAATATGCATATGAATGAAAAAGTGATTCTCAACTTAAATGTTGAATGCCAAACTAAGGTCCGATGATATGTGAGAGTGACTGATTGATCATGTGATTGATTGAGAATATGAAAATGTGATGCATTTCATTACATGAATGCATAAAACATAAAGGCTATTGTGATCGGAGTAGCCACCGAAAAAGAGCTTAAAGCTCAGACTGTGATCAGAGCCTCAGGCTCAGTTGTGAATGTACCCGATATCTACTAAGGAATATGGGACATTATCTGATACATCTCGGTATCCACTAAAGGATATGGACTAGATAAAAAGGCACTCGATCACAACAATAATAATTGAAAGTGAGTCTCATATGCATCGCATATAAAATCGATATGTATGTTTTAATAGTTTGAAAGCTTTCTGAATGTGATTTATGTTAGTAGTGATCCCTAGGCCAATGGACATATGTGACTTTTATACTAACATTATGACTTATTAATAATATATTATGAGGTATTCTTTTATATATGCATGTATATCGTTTATGTAATGTG
>JANZXV010000210.1:12877092-12896786 GCA_027576455.1 Erythroxylum roigii
ATAGACTAGTTCGAGTGTTTCTTATTATATTTTCTTTTTGTTGTATTTTTCTAGTTCGTTTGTCATATGCTCAGTTCATTTTTGTAATGTCTAACTTTTTGCACACCATTTGTATCTAATTCGCTTTGTTCTTTCATTTTGCTATTCATGCGTCGTTCCCTTTCACCTTATTTATTTCTGATTAATTGTTCTTGTATTTTGATTTTTCACATTGAGGACAATATGATGTTTAAGTGTGGGGGAGGTTTTCCCATCTTGCAACTCTTGTTTGTGCTCCATTTTGTCCATTTCCATGTTTGTGTTAGTTAATTGTGCATAATGTTCACAATTTTAAACTTGGTGATTGTGGCAAATTTAGTTTCTGATGTTTTTCTCTGCGGCGCACTATGCATTCACCGCGACCATGTGAATGATTTTCGCCGCGGCGAACTATTTCTTCGCCGCGACAATGCTTGTGAGTTGAACAGTTAGTTGCAGCGAACTTTGGTTTCGCCACGGCGCCATACTCTTGCAGAAATAACTTAATTTTAATTGCCTTAACTCAACAAATCTCCCTATTTAGATTCTTGTTACTCTTGTATCTCAAAGCTTTTATAAGTTTCAAAGTGATTCTTGAGTTTTTGAAAATACCTTCCATTTTTTAAATGATAGTCAATTTTGGCTAATTTCATTTTCGATGTTTTCAACACAAAGTAAGTGAATGTATGCTGACAAAGTAGCACTTTTTGTTTTTAAAACTTAAGATTGTTCATTAAGATATTAACCTTGTTGGAAGGATATTTGGGCCTGAATTTTCCGATTTTTGTGTGTATCTGCTTATTTCATATCTCTCTAGAACTTGTTTCAATTCTTAATCAAATCTTTATGAACTAGAATTTTGTTAACATTATAGAGGCATTCTTTCAAAACCCTTTAACCCAAACACAATCCCATAAACACCTATTTATTGCTAGCCCCTTGAGCCATAATTCTTGAGCATATACACACATCTTCTTATATGTTAATAGTTTATTTTGCATTTTCTTCTAGTTATTTCAAGAAATTGGTTACTGAAAGAAAAAGAGTTATATATGTGTTCTAAAAAAGAAAAGAAAAGAGAAAAAAACAAAAACAAGAATTATGTTGTCATTTGTGTAAATATTGTCTTACTGTTGACATTTGTTTTATAATTGTAGTGCATGTACTCATACTTTTTCTTCTTTCGTCCATTCCATCCATTTCATCTAGCCTTCCGTGCATTACAACCTTGAAAAGTCCTCTTGATTTTCGAGATTATAGTTCTTGTAGTAGAGAAGTAGAACTGTCACAAACTTATGGTAGAGAATGGACTAAGCAGATTTTAGAGTGAAATTATCCCAAGACACAAGTGAGATGAGAGTAAACACCTTACCTTAAGTGAAATCTCTTTTGCTCAATCTCTTGGATTAAATTCTTATAGTGTTTATTTTCTTAGCACTCTTTCAGTTTGCTTTGATTGATTTCTGAGAAAGTGATTTTTGCCAATTTCCTACTTTTATTTTAAGCATGGTTGGAATTTTTCTTTTGTACTTGTGTCTCTTTGACTCTTATAAACTTTGTCCAGGAGTACAAAGGTCTAAGTGTGGAGGAATTTGATTGAGCCCAAGTTTATTATATAAATTGGTGACACTTTCATGGCTTTTACTACACTTTTTGAATCCTATTTCTAGATTTTGTGCTTAAATTGGCCCTTGAGTGTGCACCTTTATTTTATGTAGTATGATAGTAAAAATTGTCACAAATCAGTATTAATTGCACTAATTAATTTTTCTGAGAACAATTGATACTGTAAACTACCATTGTTCATTATAGGAACCTTAAGGAGAAGGGACTCAAGAAGAAGATGTAAAGTCAAAGAAGGCTCAAGTGAAGTCAGCAAGAGAACAGGCGCAACAGGAGTTTGCGGTAGCAAAGTAGATCTATCGTAGTGGCGAAATACAAAGGAATCCAAACTGAACTTTCAAGAAAAGTTTGCCACAACAAAGATTAATTCTCTCGTCGCGGCGAAGGATTCAGTAATGAAGCAAAACCTTTCCTGAAATGTACGTCGCGGTAAACTTATCTGTCGCCGCGACAAACCTTCAAAAATTCGAACCATTTTTTAAAAAATCACCCACTGTGCGACCCGACCCAATCATCCTTCGTTTAAAAACCTACCAAATTAGGTTAAAAGCAGCTGGATAGCCAGAAACATACGGAGAGAAAAACAATAAGAGATATCCGACATTCACCTCCCTCGGCTCTTTTACTCAACTTTGACCATCATCCATCACCTCTCTTCCATCTTTCATCGCGAACTCTTTCATCATCAGTTGCTGCCATGGATGCTTTTGGTGGGTTTCCAGTTGTTAGCTCTCCCAAAGCAATGCTTGGATAAGCACCTTTTCCTCTTGAAGATGTAGCAATGGCTTGAGTGCGACGGGCTTCAAAGGGGAGTAGTTACTTATGTTTAGCTACATTGTTATGAACTCCTTAGTTAAGGCTTATGCTTTGTAGTTAGATTTTCTTAATTATAGTTTAATCAAGTGTTGAACAATTTATTGTGTTATTGGGTTTGTTGATGTAGAACTTAGAGCTTGAATATATAAAGTTTCATATATATCTTTTTGTGATTTTGTTGATTCTCTTTTATCTACCTAGTTGTGTTTGATATTGAGATGATGCTTGATCCCATATTGACTACTTGCATTAACTTACCCATTGCACACACTAAGATGCATTCAACAAGGTTTTAAGAAATGGAGTTCATTGATTAAAACCTTGTACTTAAAGAGTTCTTTAAGGTTTATGATTTGAAAACTTAGTGATTTTCCCTCCCACCAAGATTTATTTTGAACTATGATAACCAAAGCTCATTTTTCAAGAGGATTTTCTCACATTTGATCATTGTTTGAATTTTGAATTTCTTTTTCCCAAAAATCCAAAAATACTTTTTACACACTTCTCTTACAATTAGTTCAATTTTGGAACCAAAACCCCCTCCTAACCAATTTAGTTTGCATTTCATGACATTTAGGCTAGGCTATTTTGTATCCGTTATCCACTAAATTTCTTTATTTTTCCACTGGAGAGTTATTCTCTGACTATGTCTTTTAATGTTTCTATCTCTTTCAATTTTTGAATGTTGCAAAATTGATGCAAAAGAACTTAAATTCTATTAAAGAAGTAAAAGAGAAAATATTAATCAATCATAAGCTTTAATTTGGTGAGAAGATGATTGGGAAGTGAGCTGAAATCAAAGATAAGGGATGAAATTTAGATTGCGTTAGGATTTCTTATTAGATAGGAAGTGTTCGTATTATGTTATTCTATTTTAGAAATGATATTCTAGTTGTTTAGGACTTATTAGACTCTGTATATGTGTGTATGTTTGTGTGGGTTTATGTGTGTGTAATTAGCCCTTTAATAATAATAAGCAATCTAAAATTTTTTTACAACCTTAAGTTTTCAATTAGAAGGTGTGATGCTTTCGTCTATTAGTGATTCTTAGACCCTAACAGTGATTCCTAGTCTTTACTATCCATTATTTGTGTTCTTTACTAAAATTTGGCAAACGTGACCTACATCCTAGCCATCTCAAACCTATATTCCAGCCATATTAGACCTTGAAATCCTAAGCCTAAATTTCCAGCAATCAATCCTTAAAATTTTAGCTATACAAAATCTGAAATTTCAGCATTCTTAGCCAAAATCCAATTTTGAAAATTGATATTCTAGAAGCCGAATATCAACCATAATTTATAATTTTGTCCTTTTAGCTACTAGTTAAAAATTCTTCTATTTGTTGCAAATTAATTTGGTATCAAAGCTTTGGTTCACAATGGAGACACGTAGGGAAGGGTACATATAGAAAGATTCAGTGACCAAGAGCGACATGAGATACTTCTAAGAGTTAAAGAAAGATTGGACCTTACTGACTCAATCATAAGGTGCTATAAGAGCTAGTCCAAAAAATAATTCCAGACAATAAACTACACTTGATGGTGAGGGTGGAGAAAGTGAAATCTAATACAAAGAGGTTGACACTAATCAACAACTAATGGGGTTAGTAAATCAATGCTTACTGAGAGATCTAAGACAAAGAAATCAACTAGTAGCCCATGGAGAGCATATGCGAGTCTTTAAAGGCCACAATAGAGTTAAAACACATAATGAAATTGATGACATTATAAAGAAAATGCGTGTTAAACCCCTAATTTTACAAGAAAGATGGATCAATACCTATTCTTAGGCTGGACAGCTACAATTGAAGATTTCTTTAACTAGTATCATATGTCAAAAGATCGAAAAGTTGAATTTGAAAAGATGAAGCTAGTTGGACACGCTAAAATTTGGTGGAGATTAGTAGAGAATGGACTTCGAAAAATATGCCAATCACTAATTGTTGATTGGGAAGAGATGATTATGAAGTTATAAAAAAATACTTATCATTTCATTATCAGGAAGATCTCCAATACAACTCTTAGATAGGGGATTATGATCGTAACTGAGTACATGGAAATATTTGGTGAACTTCTATTTGATATGAAGGGATGAAGTCAAAGCGAAAACTTAAATCTCAATACAAAATTGGCTTAAAGATAGAAATTCGTTTAATGCAAAGGATTTACAACCTCAAAGATGCCATCTTTTGGCTTTAAGAGGAAAGCAATACTTAGGACAAGAAGTAATTAAAAGTTTCAAAGTCAATCTGGGGAGTACTAAGGTTTGTTTATGATGGGAAAAGAAGAAGAGGAAGTGGAATGGATGTAGTATCGGAGAACGTGGTGAAGCGGTTAAATTTAATCACATAGAGACATCAAAATCCCTACAAAGTTGCTTGGGTAGATGATAATACTATACCAGTTGCTCGAACATGCCTAGTGTATTTCAAATTAGGAAAATATTAGCACTCTATTTGGTGTGATGTAGTATCGCACATTTTACTTTGGGAGACCATGGCTTTATGATCGAGATGTGCAATACTGCAGAAAAGCTAACACCTATCATTTTAAATTTTATGAAAAGAAGATAATTTTGAAGCCTTGTCTAGGTAGACAAGGTTGAAAGAATAGGACAACAAGCTAAAATAATAGAACATGAAGCTAAAAAGATTAAACAATAACTACTTGTTGGTTTAAAAACTTAATGATATCATTTGTGTTGTTGATAAAGATTGTGTTGTAGTGGTTGATGAAGGAGAAATAGACTTGAATGAAGATGCCAAATTAGTATAATGTAGGAATAGAAAAAAAAAAGCTATGAGTGCACTTGCAAAGTCAAAACTTAGCAATGATGGTAAGTTAGTATATCTGACTACAAGAAGCAACAATATGTATGTTCTTAATGTCTATGTTGTAGAAAAGGCATGTGATTTTGTTATGAAACCATTTGAAAATATATTAGCCAACACTTATGATGTTATCCACATTGCTAAACTATTCTTTAAAGAGGTTATACGTCTATATAGATTACCTTTGACCATCATCTTTAATCGTGATATGAAGTTTATTATTTTGTAGAACTCTATTGAAAACATTTAACACTAAGCTTCAATTTTCAAGTTCTTTCTATCCCCAAACCAGTGGACAAATAAAGGTGGTGAATAGAATTTTGGGAGACTTGTTAAGATGTTTGATTGGAGATAATATAAAAAATTGGGACATAATTCTTCCTATGGCAGAATTTGCATATAATAGTTCCATAAATAGGTCTATTGGTAAGAGTCCCTTTGAGATAGTTTCAGGAGTTCAACCAAGGAAGCCTATTAATCTGGTTCCTTTACTATAAACAACAAGAGTTAGTGTTGAAGTTAAAGGTTTTGCATAACACATGAGGGACATCTTTGATGAGATACGACGAAAGATAACAACCAACAATTTATTTTATAAAGAACATACTGATTCCCATCGTCGATTGATAGAATTTAATGAAGGGTATATGGTGATGGTTAGGATTCATCCAGAGGATTTTCATAAAGGGAAATATAAGAAACTTCATTCACGAAATGTAGACCTCATAAGATCATCAAGAAGATAAATGTTAATGCTTATGTTTTGGAATTACCAAGTGACATAGGAATAAGTCCTATCTTTAATGTTGCAGACTTAGCTATTTATCATGGACAAGATGAGAAATTTTCCTGTTACAGCTGTAAGACTTCCAATCACTCCTTATCTTAAAGAGGAAATAGAGGGTGTTCTTAATGAACTATTTATAGCCACAAGACATGAAAGATATCGACAATTTCTTGTCAAGTGGAAAGGAAGACCAATTTCTGTCAACAGTTAGATTTTATAGTTTGAATTTCAGAAGTTGAATCCAAATTTATATGATCATTATTTATCACATTCTACGTCGAGGACGACTTCAAACAAGCATAGAAGAATTGATGCAAAAGAACGTAAAGTTTATAAAAGAAATAAAAGAGGAAAGATTAATCAATCACAAGCTTTAATTTGGTGGGATGATGATTAGAATTGAACTAAAATTAACATAAAGGATGAAATTTATTTTGTGTTAGGATTCTTTATTAGATAGGAAGTAGTAGTATTTTAGATATGATATCCTAGTTGTTTAGGACTTATAGAATTTTTATTAGAATAGGATTTAAATTTGTTAGAAGCCTTTTCTCACTAGAATCAGGGTTCTAAACTGTATATATATGTCTGTACTTAGCCCTTCAATAATAATAAGCAATCTAGAATTTTTATTTTTTTTACAAACTTGAGTTTTCAATTAAAAAGAATGATGCTTTCTTCTGAGAGTGATTCTTAAACCCTAAAAGTGATTCCTTATTTTATTACTATCTATTCTTTGTGTGGTTTACTGAATTCCAGCAAACCTAACGTACATTCTAAGTGTCTCAAACCTCTATTGAGTCATATTAAACCCTAAAATCTTAAGCCTAAATTTTCAGCAATCAAACCTTAAATTTTCAGTTATATGAAATCTGAAATTTTAGCATTCTTAGTCAAAATCTAACCTTAAAACTTGAACCATATTTTCTAATTTTGTGCTTTTAGCTACAAGTTAAATTAAAATTTCTTCTATTTGTCCTATATCAAAAACGCTCTCCAGAAATGTTATGAACATTTTACATATTTGACTCCACAATTTTTGCTTCACCAACGAATTCTTCTCCAATGTTTGATTTGATTTTGATTATTCAACACGTTCCTTTTAAAGATAAAGATTTTCGCTAACTTGATAACACTTTTTCTTTGGATGATTGTATTCCTGTAGATTCCAAGTCTTGGACCTCTCGTGCACGAGTTGGTGAACTGGTTGTGTTAACCTTAGGGAATAAAGGACATTGTTGATTACACTATAGTTTTGCCAAATTTTGCTTTCAAAGTAGTGACTATACGCGGCACAACTATTTGATAAGTTTTATTTTCAGTTATATCTTTATATTTCTCACAAACAGATCCCAACTTCAACATAAACTGATCACTTTGTTCCCTCATTACTAAATGAAAGAGATAATGGAGAATTGACTCATTCGAATCACTAAAGCCTACTTTTGTCTTGATGTATTGGTCCAGCAGTCCATCTTGTTTTTGCCTTTAGACTAGACCACTCATCTTCGTCTCAAAATCTTTAGCGAGGGAGGCGAGGCGAGGCAATTTGAGATCATTCCTTAACTTCTTGAAGTTAACGATTTCTTATATTAATTGCAAACAGCAATTTT
Organism: Erythroxylum roigii; assembly: GCA_027576455.1. NCBI lineage: Eukaryota > Viridiplantae > Streptophyta > Magnoliopsida > Malpighiales > Erythroxylaceae > Erythroxylum > Erythroxylum roigii. The sequence continues at coordinate 12,884,783 of JANZXV010000210.1, forward strand.
TTGTTTTAAAACCAATTTGTGTTGGATTTTCTTTTTTCCAACAAGCATGTTTATCGCAGTAAAGATAACGAGTACGTCAGTATTAAGTCGTCTTAGTAAAGTTGGACGCTGACATACGTGAGCTGAAGTAGTCATGCTGATGGCCATAGTAGCACAGCAGAGTGTCTCGTGGGGTTATAGAATTGTTTGCTGCCTCTTTCACTATTGAAGCAATGCATAAACTTACCATAGCCTCAAATTTCCTCAAATCCCCCCCTACAACTCTCATCACCCGTTCATTTCAATCATCACCAGGAGTTTATACTAAGCTTATTGAGACGTACACTCGTGATCAGTCGTTATTCCAAGGAAAGTTGCTACATGCCCATCTGATCCTTAATGGGTGGGCTCGTCTGACTCATTTTACCTGCAAGCTTATGGCTCTGTATGTTGAAACCAAACAATTATCTGATGCTCGTAAGCTGTTCGACAGAATTCCTGAATCTAATTCCCGCCGTTGGATTGTACTTATTGGGGTTTATTCTCGATGTGGGCTTTATAAGGAAGCTTTGAATGGCTTTTTCAAAATGATAGAATTGGGTTTTCGACCCAACGAGTTTGTGATTCCCAGTGTCCTCAAAGCTTGTGGCCATGTAGTTGACATAAGAACTGGGAAGGCATTGCATGGTGTGGTTCTGAAGCATTCGGTTGAATCGGATTCCTTTGTTATTAGTGCATTGATTGATATGTACTGTAAATGCCGAGAAATTGAAAAGGCAAGGTGGATTTTTGATGGTATGGAAGAGAAAGACTTGGTGGCTATGAACGCAATGGTTTCGGGATATGCTCGAACTGGGTTTGCTGGAAAAGGATTAGTTCTAGTAGAAAAGGTTCAAATGTTGGGTTTGAAGCCTGACATAGTGACTTGGAATATCTTGATTGCAGGATTTGCAAAAAATGCTGATGAAGTGATGGCTACAAAGCTGTTTGAACTGATGAGTGTTAACGATGTGAAGGCTGATGTAGTTTCTTGGACTTCGATTATATCAGGGATGGTTCAGAACTTTCGTCATGAAACTGCTTTCAACACATTTAAACGGATGTTAAGGAATGGATTGATTCCTACTTCTGCAACCTTAAGTAGTCTCTTACCTGCATGTGCAACCATGTCTAATGTAAGGCTTGGGAAGCAAATACATGGGTACGCAGTGATGAATAGAGCTGAAGAAGACTTATATGTTAGGAGTGCTCTGGTTGACATGTATGCAAAATGTGGGTTTATATCTGAAGCGAGGATGCTGTTCTGTAAAATGGCTGAGAGGAACACCGTAACCTGGAATTCTATGATTTTTGCGTGTGCAAATCATGGGTACTGTAATGAAGCAATTGAGCTTTTTAATCAGATGGAGAAGGCGGAAAAAAGCAAGCTTGATCACTTAACTTTCACAGCTGTCTTTACTGCCTGTGGGCATGCGGGACTGGTCGAACTTGGGGAAAGTTTGTTTCTTATGATGCGAGAGAAGTACAAGATTGCTCCAAGATTGGAGCATTATGCATGCGTGGTGGACCTTCTTGGGAAAGCAGGGAAACTTTCTGAGGCGTACAATATGATCAAGATGATGCCAGTTGAGCCTGATCTTTTCGTCTGGGGAGCATTGCTAGGGGCATGTAGGAGTCACGGGGATATAGGACTTGCAGAGATAGCTGCTAGACAGTTGGCTGAGCTTGAGCCTAAGAATGCAGGAAACAAGATGCTTATGTCACAATTATATGCCGGCGCTGGTAGTTTGGAAAATGTTGCAAGGTTTAAGAACACGTTTAAAACAAAAAAGTTGAAAAGTTTCCCTGGGTGCAGTTGGGTAGAAGCCTGCTAACAGGATTCTGGAGAGAAGTCATGGCAAAATTAGTCATTGTTTTGCACTCGTTTCATTGCTTCTATAGATTCAAGGATCTTTGGTTATGCTGTCAAATTAATGCTTCAGGGATTTGTAGCCACAGCGATGCTTGAAGAAGATATGGTGCTGTTGCCTAAAATTCCAGCATCTGTGATCTACCGAGTTTCCGCTCTCAGGTGCACTTATGATTAGCCTATTTTCCATTTGGTAACACAGAGAGAAAGAAAACGCATCATTTTCTTCATTTCAAGCTTTCTCTTCTTCGTTATTTTCCTTGGAATTTGTTATGATTAAAAATGTCCCACATCGGTAATAAAAGGAGTTAATGTGGAGTTTATAGGCTTATGAGCTCTCCCACCCTTCAAGCTAGCTTTTGGGGTGGGCTCTCTCATAAGTCCTATAACAGAATTATGTAGGATTCCCTTTTACTTGGAGTATTCACTTTTGATCAATATCTTTCACATTTGGATATTATACTCCCCGTATTAGGCGCATATAAAAAGATATAAACTTTAAAATCTTTAGATTTTTTAATTTTTAAAATTATCTAAAAAACTATTTATATATTTCTTAAATTTTATTAAAAAATAACGATAAAATACAATACAAACATTATATATAAATTAATCAAATCGTTTTTAGAAAATAAATAATTCATTTAACTTGAAAAGAGTGTCATACAAAGTTTTAACAAAAACATGCCAAAAAAACTATATTGTTAAGAGTTTAAAATACATAATGCCTTAAAGTGGCCTATTCTCTCATAATTTCCTAACCCCTGGATAAACCACCCAGAAAATACTCCTCACTCACTGAGCCTTATCGGGCAAGCATTCTACTCTAATTGTGGATTTACATGTTGCTTGTATCAGTTTATTTAATCGTCTTCCTCTTCAGTCATCATTTCTCTAGCTTCTTCTTCATGTCTCTTTGCGTGCTATGTTCCAGAGCAGTTGCTTTGATAGCTAGGATATTGCATGTTCTTGTTTTATTTTCATGTCCTCTCCTTTACTCTACAGTCTTCCTTTCTGCTTACTCCTTCATTCTTTCTCTTTTACAGGTTATGTTCCAGAGCAGATGCTTCGATATCCATTGCTTGTGTCCACTTTGATTCACTACGACGGAGTTAAATCCCTTGCTTTCTCTACGCTTGGTCTAAGATCAAACCCGACAGATTCCAGTAAGTAATCACCCCTTCACTTTAATGTTTGTGATTAGCATTAATAACTCCAAAATTTATTAGATTGATGCTTGAGCTACATTCGTGGTCTTAATTCATTCTAGTGTTTCTGTCTGAACTTTCAAAGAGTTTAGCTCCCAAGCCCCAATGATTTCTTTACTGCAACCGTAAAGCCCACAATAGGAAAATCCCAGGAGCCCAGCGTTAACAACTAACTTTGCCCATAAAACTAGTAAATAGAGGGGTATAAATAGAAATTAGCAGGTAAAAAATTACACACCAACGAAAATCAACTTATCTTCCTCATTTTCCTTATTTCCAGCTGGTAAGTGTGTATATGCACCATTTTTCTCCTACATGTGAAACTTCTCTCACATGTTCCTTCATTTTGTTTATTTTGCAATTAATTGTGGAAGTTAACAACCTCAAAATCTCCTAGGAAGGCATAGACTTCACATAGGTAAATTTTCAGCAACAATTATCTGCCTTTTATTGTGAGTTTTAGTCATTCTATACCAATTTATAGTTGGATTATATGTTGTGATTGTTTGAGATAATTAACTGAAGTCATGAAAAAGATAAAAATGGAAAAAAAGTGGCTAAAAAATGAGAAAATAAGAGGAGGTAGGAGAAGAGGAGAGAATGAAGAAGATGACAATTTTTGAAAATTTTAAGTTATATTAAGGAGAAAAATAGGAAATACAAAAGTTAAGTGTGAAATTGAAATTTACTTCCAAGAAGGATGTTTTTATAATCGAAATAAATGAGGTAAAATAGGACTTTTAATAATTAAAAGTATTTTAGTAATTATGGTGGTTACGAGAATAAGAATTTTTTTAATAATTAAGAATAAAGTAGAAAAGAGAATAATATTGAATTATTAAGTGAAATTGAGCTGAAAATTTTCTTAAACTACTCTAATAGAATTTTGTAATTTCTAGGTCCTTGTAGATGAATAATTTAACATATTTTTACCTCATATTTGATCTATTTTTGCTTAATATTTTGTACTTTTGTTGTATATTTGGAACTTAATATGCTTCAAGTATATTTACACAACATAATTGCCTTCATAGAATAAAAGGAGGAAATTTTGGACAAGATCATGATAGATATTGAAGATTTGAAGTACAGAAAGGATGCACAACCGTGCACATAACTGTGCACTTCTTCGAGCCCATGCATCTCCATTATTCTTGTAATTTTTGGTTATGCAGGTTTGATGCACGACATGCATTAGATCGTGTATCTCCCTAAAACCCTAGATTTTAATATAAAGGACGTGTGGAGTTTGTTTTCCAGTAGCAATTTTGGTTCAAAGAAGTGAAAAATAGGAAAATTTCATCGAAAGATCCATCAAAATACAAGATCAAGTCTCTAAATTGCGAGAATATTCGATAGAAGATAATTAGGGAAATTTAGAATTATGAACCAATCGTCTTCAATTTGTCTTCCTTTCAGTTTATGTTTGATTTTGTGTTCGATAATATATAATTAAACGTCCAGTTAGTATTTAGGTTATATAGACCTTATGTTAATACTTTGGTATGATTTAATTCTTTTGTTAATACAATTGGTTTGATTGATTGTTGTAATCCAATTACTTATTTTATTTATGTTCTAGTAATCTAGAATATTGGACCATAATCTTTTTTTTTTTTGGATCATTGTAGCTCTTTTGGACACCTTGATAATGTTTTGGACGTTTCCCCGTTGAAATACTCAATCTATCCCATTACTATAATGAATGAAGTGATGTTAAACATGGCTTTTGTTTTTATCAACTTTCATATTCACTTATTGTAGTTGAATTTAAAAACTTCAAGTTGGATCCTAGTAAAGAAGACGTTACAAATTGGAATGGAGCCCTCTAAGGATTATTCACTAATGTTTTATGCAAGAATCTGATAAAGAATCAAGTTGCTATATTGATGTTGTGTTTATAGTCTTTGTTCAAACCTAACTGAACTAGGTTCATATGACAATATAAAAGTAGGCTCGATTGCTACAATAAATGAAGATAGGTTTCTGTAGATCTAAACGATTCAAAGATATAGCTTTTACGATTTATTGTTATTAAACCTACTTTACTATAATACCTAAGTTAGAACTAACTAAACTACTAGCTTCACCCACTAAGCTACTCATATCATCATTGTTATTCCCAAAAACTTAGAAATTTAAGTGGAAATATATGTAATCTTACATGCAAAAAGAGAAGATAGGTCTAGGTATCAAATTAATGTTAAAATCTTTTCAAGGTACGCAAGTGAAAACAAGGGTGCTTTCTCTCATAAATAACTTCTAAAAATGGAAAAAAGTAGGTCACCTTGCACATCTTATGCCTTATATAGAGGGATAAGCGATTAAGATTGTCCTAGATCAATAGTTAAGAATAGATGACAGTTCATCTCCCTATGGATGACAGAAGTGTCTCTGAGACAACTATATTCCATAAAAAATATTCATATGAAATATTTCTTAAGAGATTTTTGAAGGAAGATTCTTATTGAATCATCAACCTATCTTATACAACCTTACACAAGAAAAGATAAATGAATATTAAAAAAAGATTATCAAAACTATCATAAACAATCTTGTGTAAGGAGACAAAACTGAATTTTCAACAGTTGATATCACTTTTATGTGTATCTGCAATAGGTCTATTAGGATTTATCATTGGCTTAAATGTTGTAGGCCTAGGGTATTTATGGTTAAGTGCCAAACAAATGATTCTCAAGTAGCTTGAAAACCATCTTATTAAGTCAACATTTCTACAAACTTGAGTATTAAAAGTTTCATCCTTGATCAAAAGTTTCCACAATAAAATATGTGACAAATTATACATTTATAAAAAAGTGTACATATTGAGCTTGAGTTGATTCATCAAAGTTCTTTAATCGCCATCTAACTCCATTAAAGATAGTTAGACTCCAACTATACTTTAAAAAGCATTGCATATAAATGGATACATCTCAAGGCAAGTTCTTGTAACTACTATCATTAAGCTTAAGTAGTATTTTTCCTACATATTTAGTACACTTTTAACTTTCACTAACTTAAGCATCATAGCTTCTTTTTTTTTTAAACTGAGAGCACCCCTAAATTTTGAGCGTTAATTTTTGTATACCTGTAAACCTAAAACCAACTAAAATAGGCCTACCATTTTTTCAATCGATATGAATCATCTCAATTTGATTAAGAAAATATTTTAATATACAATCTTAATCGAATTAAGAAATTTTTTAATATACTTTTTAAACTGATTTATAATTTAAAAATATAGAAATTATTTTTATAAAAATATATATTATATTTAGAATCTTTATTAGGAATAACAAATTTTTTTGTTGTAATTAATTTGATTAGTTTGAAATTAATTGTTTAAACAAATTTTTTGGAGATAGCTTTATACAAGGTGTAGATATAGGTATGTAATATAGGATTGTCATAGGGTTAGGAGTTTTCGGGACAAGGGTAATGTAACTCCTATTAATTTTCTCCACTATTTTCAAAAGATTTAAGGAATGCATATATGACCAAATCCTTTATCCAAGGCCAAGCTTTCTGAAGAAATAATGCATTGAGCCTATATGGCCCTAGTGATTTACTTGGAATCAGCTGAAATAAAGCAGTTTTCACTTAATCTCTTATTACATGTTTACTAGGATTGTGCAACTCCAATTCAATGTAATGGTTGATAAAGCCTCTAAGAATGTTAGGAGAAGATAAACACTTAGCTTAGGTGTATATGTATCCTTCACATCTAATATCGGTGACCTCTAAATCTATAATATGGTCTTTCAAATCACCATTGTAGTTTCGTAAGTTAACATTGCCTAATGCCTCAAAATTGTGAATAGTACTATTAAAATCTCTCATTATCAGCCCAAGGCTAGCTAAAGATGAGTGAATATTCCTCAAATTGTTCAATCAGGATCTGTTGTGAAAATCTTGACGGGAACCTTATACTAGTGTAATGTAAATTATAACCTTCCTTTATAGCAAGCCAATCTTCAGGTGCATTAATTGATCTGTAATTTGGATTATTAAAACCTCAACTTGATCTAGATCAAAAGAAAAATAATTCTACCAAGGTGATGGTATTGATGGTTAGAACAAAGTCTTAAATTTTTTACCATAAAACTTAAACTTTTATACTTATCAACTTTAATTTTTGACTCCAAAATAGCAATAAACATTGGTTTTATTTTCTAAATATAATTCCCAAGGGATTGTTACTTTTAGGGTAGTTAATGCCACTAGCATTACGACAAACAAAGGATCCTTAACCCGTTATTCCTCTTGCCTAATCTTCTCTTACTTTTATTGATGAAAGCATCCTTAGATGCGAACTCACCAATAAGCACTTTAAGACTAGCTATTAATATAGACTTGCTAGGGGCTACAAAATCTGAGCTTAGAGCAACCCAGAACTTGATCCTCTAAGACTAGAGTTATCTAAATTTAAATTAGATTTAGGAATGTCTACATCAATAATGATTTCTTTGAATTTCCTGCACTTTTAAGCTTGGCTTTTGGTGGCTTGCCTTATCCCCTTATGCTTGCATCAAGGAGGGATTAGGTTAGAGGTACAAGTAAAGATTGTATTATCATTATTAAAGCTCTTGTCCTCAACTCCAATCAATTCTATATAATCATTCCAAATGAATTTTTTGCCTATAGGCTTCCATACTTTTCCTTGTTGAGCTATTGAAGGCTTCCAAAGGTAAGAGACTTTAATTGAATCTTCTAACAAGGACATGTCTTCTCCTAGCTTGTATATAGGGAAGGTATCTAGTAAATCCTTTAACATTTCAACTATCACATATATTTTTTAGTATCCAACCTCCTCCTAGCTACAATGTTCTCATCTATGCATATAAGATTTCTAAGTTAAATGTCAAGATAACTCAAGTCATTAGTAGACCAGTATTCTAAACGAATGTTATGAAGATTGATCCACAAAAGGGACATGAGATTGTCTAATATTTTTCAAAAAGAGCTCTGACTTCTAAAATTGAAGAAAGATTAGCATCCTAGATACGTCCTGATATCCTCCTCATCACTTTCTAAAAAACTAAAGTAGAATTGAAGGAGAAAAGAAAAAGGATTATCCTCATTCAAAAGGACTTCTTTTAGTCCTACTTTCTTTTACTACTTTATTCCCATGATTGAACTAAAGGAAAAGCAAGCCTACCTGATAATTGTGATAGCTAAAGACTTAGCTCCTTCTCTAAGAGTTTTTAAAGATGGCGCAACCACCAATGATCTATCCTTAACCTGAGAAGGGAGTAAGTAGAGAGATAAGGGAATAATGTCCCCCACAACTTACTTTTAGCTTGTCTTGGAATTAAGAACTGATCGCGGTTTTTTAATATGTGTAGTTTTAATATTTTAACCTCGATATTCCGCAAGCGTACGGGTCATTCACTTAGTATCTAAGGTGTCGATCCCACGAAGAGGGTTAATCTAATCCTAAACTTTAAGGCTGAAACAAATTGCAGAAATTCAACTGTAACTAAGCTAAAACAATAACACAATTCAATCAATCAATTCAATCAACCAATTCAACTCAAGAATAAATCATGTAATATTAACAAATCAATAAATTGCAATGCATACACCAAGAATCAACCTAAGGAACTATCAATTGAAAGAAAGGGGAAAATTTAACCTAACTTCAACACTAACCTAATTAATTATGAAATGTTAGATTATTGGTCTTGGACTCTCCTAAGATTGGTTACTCTCTCTCGAGTTATAACCAAAAACCCTAAATTATAAACCCTAATCAGATTATGGAAAATTGCAATTTCTCAATGTACAATTTATCCAAATCCTAATTAGATCTAAAGTTTTCCACTAGACTACTAGAAACCTATGTTAGATCTCTCGTCACATTTGATTAATCTCTCGTTCTTATTAAATTTCTAACTCTCATTAGCCCAATTTAATTATTTTTTATCGGTTCACCCTCTCAGTCGATTTATGAAAATGCATAAATCAATCACAATGAATCCAATTCACATAAACAATCAGATTTTTATTAAATCAAAGATAAAAATAACTCGAAGGTGAGTTTAGAAAATCCTCAACATTTATAAATCCTATCTCAACAGCTTTTCCAATTCTATACATAGATAAAAATGGAAATATACTGGAAAATAGATCCGAATGGATGATGGAGACAGTAACGATGGGAAACCTCCTATTCTAAGAAGTACTTCGTGTAGGCTTCTTCTCCACGTCTCTCTTCCTTCGTCTCTTTCTCAATCTCTCGATGAACTCTCTTTAGGGTTTTGTGATGGTGACTGATGCAAGAAGCTCCTCATCTCTTTTATCTCATTCTTTATATACTTAATGTGTTCTAGGCAGCCCTAGGGTTTTTTCTGAGGTCGAAAGATCCGAAAAATCCATCAAAACTCGAGTTTTTTGTGTGTCTGTGCATTTGCCCGATGCAGGCCACGATTATGGGCCACTTGTAAGCTTTCTGTCACGATCGTGGCCTGCCTGCCACAATCATGGGCCAAGTCTTATGCTTCTGTCACGATCGTGGCGATTTGGCCACGATTGTGGACTGTCTCCTTTGCTTCTATCACGATCGCAGCAGATGGGCTATTGTTTCGGTCCAAGTCTCTTTGAAACTTCTTCGTTCTTCGCTGTTGACCCTAAAACACTAACAAACATATCTAGATACCTCAAAGAAATAATAATTTAGCTCAAAAGTTATTACTAACCCATAAAAACACTTAAACACAAATAATTCACAAACTAACACAATTCTACCAAAAACACATACTAAACAATCGAATAAACAGATAAACACATATCAAACTATACCCTAAAATATGCTGTATTTCACATTTATCAACATCCCTAAACTTAAATATTTGCTTTTCCTCAATCAAACAAAACGTCAAACACACAGAAATTCACATCGCACACAATGCAATAATAAGACAATGGCTTCAACGTTATGAAATAAATTTAATTTAAAATACATTCATTGAAGTCATTTCAAATCATTAACATGCAAAATTCGTATCTTGGGACTTTGAACTAAATATACATATTGATCTAAACTCAAGGATTAAATTGTTTACCCATCTCAATTGCACACACTCATTAATAATTCTTTGGTCGTTCAACTCTGTAACTAATCTTAAGTACATTTTCATGAAAAGCCAAACTATTACAAGTTCAGCAAGTTTTATTCAAAAACACAATTTTATTTTTATTTACTTTTTATGAACATAGACTTAGTCTTTTTACACGGATGCAAACATTGGTAATAAATGTCGATCTGGTTATTCAACTAAATCATGTTTTTTATTAAGTTGTTTGGTTGGAATGTCATTCTAGTCATTTTATGCGAAGGCATACATTTGTGATGTGTGTTAATTCGGTTACTTAGATATATCACATTCTCAACTGGCTATTAGCTATATTCATAACCCGAAGGCCAGCAGAGTAGTTACTTAATTTAAAAACAACAACCTTTTTTATTACCCACCTTGTTACTTTCATTACTCGTTTTCATGAAAAAAATACTAGCAAAGCTACTTAGGTTAAAAGGCCTCAAATTATGAATGAATGTGATAATTTAGAGGGCTACACTTAAACACTAAATCCTAATTAAGATGCATATTTAGTCAAAGAACCCCATTTTACTAATTCTGCCAGTTAATAATTATTTACAACCTAATAGACTATGTTCAAAATTAAATCAATTTCAATTCATCTAAGTCATTGGCACATTCACACGATTAAAAGAATGCAACCTAACAACTATAATATGCAAAATTTACATTCAAATAAACACATAACCATCCCTTCACTTGAACAACACATTGTCTTCAATATGAGAAGGTGATAACAAACACACATAAAGACATAAAAATAAAAATAAAGACTAAATTTAAAAGGAAAGAAAGGGTTTAGAACAAGGTCTATGGTGATGGAGGTGATGATGGGGTTAAAGGTGACAATTGAACCCCCTGAGCCTCAAAATAGCGATGAATACGACATATGTCTCGGATCTGGTGTCGTTGGGTTCGGGCCATCTCCTACTTTTGGAGTTCTTTGTAAGTGTATTCGTAATTACCTTGCGTAGATTATGTCCAGTACGTTCTTCCAACCCAATTCTTCTGCATCTTCTTCCTCTTCGAACTTCCTGAATCCTCTTCTTGTTGCTGTTGGGCGCTTGAACTTGCTTGACTAGTCGTGCCTTTGACATATGTCTTGGCACTAATATCCCGAAGTTCCATATTATGGGACTTCAAGATTTTAGCCCGCCATAGATAATGGTGGTTTATGAACTTAGGACAATAGACTGTAAGTTCGTTGCACTCAACTCCCTAGTAGTTAGCTATGGCCGAAACCAAGTAACTCATTCCTAAATTATTGCTCCTTTTCTTTTGAGCAGCAATAATTGCATTAAAAATGTGGGTGGTTGTGCAAACTGGGATGCTATGATCCATGCACTACAACGTAAACAGTTCCTTCATTGAACATTTATTGGTTTCTGTTTTTTCAAAACAGTTTGGCACATGAATTTGTGCATCAACAAGTGTTCGTGACTCCTAATAATGTTCTTGTGTGCGTTCTTCGCGTCGAAATGCTCTAACCCAGTTAGTTCTGTCCACTAGGTATTGACATGAAAATTGTCATGCTGATCCACTACGAAGACTTGGGGAAACCAAAAATTTCATATATGGTGTCATAATCAAGCCTATAGGACCTAAACCATAGTTCCCTAGATTACTTGGATTCATATTGAAGATAAGTAAAAAATTATAAGGTCAATTCTTCGTAAACTGGGAATTGAAATTGAATGAACTGACCCATTGAATTTTCTCAACTAAGCTCTCGACCTTGTCTCGTAGTTCTAATCTATCTAAAGTTTCAAAATGAAAATATTTTGGAACCATAATTTGTTTCCTACGAA
>JANZXV010000210.1:12926644-12939059 GCA_027576455.1 Erythroxylum roigii
TGAGTATCTTAAGCATTTTTATGTCAATAATTTCTAAGTGTAAATGATTAAAAATATCAACAATTAAGCACATATCACATTAACATGAAAATGATATAGGCATTCTTTGTTTTATAAGCTACATTAACCAAATAGCTACTTTTTAATGTGATTTTTCCTTTTGTTAAGCCACTTTGAGCTTTATTAGCATTTTATTTTTTTGATAACCACATTGCAAGCCTTTGACCTAATTTAATGTCTTACATAAGGCTCAAAGTTAGTAGAGCATTTGTTGATTGTTGATGATTGTGGATGCACAAGAGCATAAGTGAGGGGTGCGCATATATGCCGGTTGGCTATAAATGTTGGAATGTCATTTTATCTCTTATCAATGAATTCCATTGTTGATATCGTTATTTTAATTGTTGTTGAGAAAAAAGAACCAGAAAAAAAAAAGAATTAAAATAAAATTATCAATGAGGAAATTCATTTGTTTTGCAAAGTTATTCATGATTAGTCTTTTCTCCTAAAGTTGTATAGAATGGGTGATTGTGTTGTAAATGAAGGAGATGTTGTTTTGAAGGGTCACTCCTCATGATTGCAATGTGTAGTTTATCATCAATTTTAGTGAGTGATTCCTTCTAATTCTTTATGCTTCATATGGTTTATGATGTGAGAGCTTAAATATAAGTTGTGAAACATAGTTTTTGTATTCATCATAGCTGATGATACCCAGTTTTAAATGAATGTTGATTTTTGCGCTTAATGATACATTGAGTGTTTTTCTTGGTTCACTAACTTTGATGACTTTTGCACTAAACTATCCAAATACATCTCACCTTAGCCTTTTCACACATTACAACTTTAAAAAGTCCTTTGATTCATGATTATGCATATGAATCCTAATGGTGGAGAATTGAAATGATATGCAAAATCGTGGAATGTCTTGATCATAAATGGTGTTTGAATGTACCTATATATCTATCTTATTCATAGACACATTTTGTCAAAGTCTATCCCTAGATTGCTAATTTCTGAAGGTAATGATTATTGATTGATCATGAGTAGAAGAATTTAATGTTTAGTTTTTGTCATGGTTTTGAAAGTTATTTATCTTTTTTTATGAGTATCTATTCTTGGGAATTATGGAAAAAGTGGAAGTGTTTTAGTTTGTGACTTTGATTTTGTTGTTTTACCCAAGGACAGTTAAAAGCTAAGTGTGGAGGAACTTGATGTGTGTTTCATTGTTTATACATTTACTCCACAACACTTAGTGATTAAAGATATGAAATGATTAAAATACTCATTTTGGTTCATATTTGATTTTAAGTACAATTTGGAAGCACAAGAGCTAATATGAGTTAAAAGCACATTCTTTGAGCCATCCTCTTGATGTTCAAACTCATTCCTTTTTGTGGAAGAAGAAGGAGATGGATTAGAGTAAACATGGGATGAAAAAATGCAAGCAAATGAAGACTTCACTATGCATTGCAAAATGCATGACCGTGCACAATTTTGCAAAAAGCATTTGTTTTGGTGATGCACGATTGGTTGCGTGGCCATTCATCCAGTAATGCATCTCTCTAGAACCCTAGTTTTTCATATAAATAGACATTTGAGCAACTAAAGGAGGTATAAATCGATTTTGGAACACGAAGGGAAGCAAAACACATTCTTTTTCTAGATCTATGGAGGGTTAATCTTCCTTCTTTTGTTTTGTAAGGGAAATCAAAGTCGAAGAACACATTTGGGCATCTATCTATTATGTATGGTTGATTCTCTGTCTCTCTAGAAATTGTTTATATTATCCATACTTATTGTTTTGGGCATTCATGTATGAATGATTAATATTCTCGTTCTCAATAGATTGCTTATATATGAACCCACTACTAGAATATGGAACAAAATATGTAATTGTTGTATTTTCAATTCATTTATTGTAAACTAATGGTGATGAATCATTGGGAATAACATAACATAAGTTAAATGAGTCGAGCTTGTGTATTTGTTGTATAGATTAATCTGTTTTCCTAATTTATAATGCGAATGTCATATCAAATCTAGAGAGCTTATTCTAGGTTGTTCTATTGCTAAGTTTAGTTAAAGAGCATTTTGATAAAATAAGATCTACGTGAAAACTAGAGTTAACAGATTTTATTATTAACATACGATTAATAGCTTCTAAGGAAGGTGTGGAATCAACAAAACAATAAAGTATGTTTATTTGTGCGTAGGCTGAGATTGAACCGAGAATCAGATTCTAAATGTATTCATCAATTTTATCATTTTCTCACTATTTGATTTTAATTGCTTTCAGTAGTTCAAATTTTACTTTATTTTCTCTTTTAGTTCCAACCAAAACCCCCATATCCTAAACACCGATTTTTTTTCATTACAAAAGCTACATGAACACTCTCTATGGATATAATCCCTACTCACCACTGCTATAAATTTAGTTGTGTAGAGATAAGTTTTATTTTCTGGTACATTCAACATGTATCAAAACTCCAAGGATATTTCTTGGACTATTAATCAATACTGAACTTGAGAAGTATGATATATCCCCGGATCAAACACAAGTTGGGAAATGGAGCAAGTACGTGATTTTGGTATGTCAATTGGTCATAATCTAGTCCTCTCACACAAAGGAATGAAATTCTCCACCTGAGAAATAGTACTTTGGATGATAAAGTATCCTTACTAATTCAGAATGGAAATTGATATGGAGGTTTCAGAGGTTTCTCTCTTCTTGTAGAATATTGACCTCAGATAGATGAATGGAATAAAGAGGACAACATTGTATGGATTCCTAGTTCCAAAAGGATTTTTACAAATAATTCTTATCATAAGATATTTACAAGCAGTCTTATAGAAGTTCATTGGCATGAACTACTTTGGAAGCAATCCCTAAATCTCAAAGCTTCACTAATCATTTGGATTGTGATAAAAAATAGATTGAAACTAAAAACAGATGGTTTGACACTTATGATTCCACTTGTGTCTTATATAGGGAAACTGAGGAAGATATGAACCATTTATATTTTATGTGCAAATACTCTAAAGTAATGTAGAGATAAATTTTGCACATGCTAGCAAAAGTTAATCACACCTATGAATGGAGTGGGACTCTAGATTGATGCATCAATCTTATCAAGCATCAAAAGCATAATGGAATGATACTCAAGATAGCCTTCACCACTACAATTTACACTCTTTGAAAAGAAAGGAATAGCTGGTTTTATAAAGGAGTTGAAATAAACAAACACCAGCTGGCTGAAAAATCCTCAACTGGGTTAGACCTATATTGATAGCGAAAAATGTGCAAAACTCATTCACCCCTGAAATGAAAAATTGGTGGAATCTGTAATTTATGTTTTGTGACTTCTTTGACTAATCTTGTACTATTATTCATGTTGTAAGTTGAAACTCATTGTGAGGTTGTAAGATGAAACTATTGTAATTTTGAACTAGTTTTTACTAGAGATAATACAATTTCATTCATTTTCCAAAAACAGATAGGATTAAATTTAATGTTTCTAACAAGTTATGTGAATTTTGTAATAGAGAGGAGTCAATTGAGCAACTATTATTCAATTGTTACTTCAACACAGGGACTAGGAAACTACTCCAGAGGCCATTCAATGTGAAATGTGACATAGCTTCTTAGCAGTAAGTAATAGATTAGTAATCTAATTCTCAAGGTTGGTTAAAACTAGAGTTTACACTCATTAGACTTTTAGTTTTCTAGTTTATGGTGTATGGGCCGAAAAGAGTTTTCATAGGCATGAAACTGGACGTTAATGCTATGATTAGGATAAGAGAGTGGATGATGCTACGCATATAAACTATCAGCCACGGATTAGTCCAGGTTTGGAGCCTGAACTAAAACAAAGCTAGAGCCTTAGACTACTATTGCAGATCTTTCTTCGGTAGTCCCAAGCTCATAAGTCACTACTAACATTTATCATTCATTGAGGCTAAATAGAAGACGGATTTCAGGAGTCGTCCAGGATTAGAGGTGCCAGTAACTCCACATGCACCAGTTTTCAGCCAAATGTTATAAAGAGGAATTGGTTAACTGAACTGACATCAAGAAGTCATCGTCATTGGTTGGTATGGAGTGGAGCTAATCAACTTGGACAAAGCTATCTGGATTATCGCAGCTGGAAAGGAAGCTGCATTCTCCTCCCATCTGGTTGTAAGCTTTTGGTTTTGTTGTTAGTGGAAATCTTAGCTTGGAGACTCCTGAACTTCTTGTAACATTGTTACCTTCTTGGTTGATCAGTATACTATTTTAATTTCAAAGAAAATAAGAAGTTATAAGATTAAGATATATGTAATCTGCTCCATTGAACATAAATTGGATTAGCGTTCTTCAAAAAAGAATGGAAAGTAGAGAACAGTAATTTTGGATTGAATTTGTGAGGAGGATGTTATTGGGTAACTGCCATTCAGAGAATAATAATTTTCAGAGCCCGAAACCACCGGCCCTTACTTGACGCTTGACAAGAGAGTTTCCGTTGCTTTTGTATGTGAATTTGTCCATTTCTTTTGTCGTCATTTAAGATATAGACGAGACAGAACTTGGAGTAATTTCGTGTTTTATGTGAAGAGAACAAGTCCCGGAAATACTATTGAATCGCCTCGCCTCGCCTCTCTTGGGATTCTATCAAAAGAAGGAAAGCAATCAGCAGAGCGATGGAGGAAAATTACGATAACATATTCCCAAGGCAAGGCATTTTGTGTCCAGCAGCAATATCAAAACACCGACGAGACTACAGAGACAGGCACCAGCATCTATTATCATGTTGTCGAGGCTTCGGGTTCGTGTACTCCGAATCCGATCCGTCTTATATCACCCCCTCATCGCAAACCCTAAAACTCAACCTCAACCATTGGCAGAGGCAGATCAAGAATTTCTGTCTCTGTTCGTAAGCAGTAATGTAGTTCCGGAGAAAGGTATTGACCAAGATACCTCAATGTCCAAGTGGCAACATCCCGCTGTGCCTGGTGGGTACATGGACCCATTGTCTTTGTTTTGTTTATTCCAATCTATACGTGTATTCTTCAATCACGCACAGCAAGCGCGTTAAGAAAAGGATGAATGGGTTCGTTTTTCAAAGCAATCATTAGATTGTTCCTCATGACACCACATAACAGGCTAATCATTTCTCATGACACCACACAACAGGCTAATCACCTCAGCTGGCCGTTTCTCATATTACTGGGAATTTTCATGTTTCTTTCTTTTATCATGTAAAAAGATTACAACCATGTCACCAATTCCAGAGATGAATTTTAAGCTCTCTCTCTCTCTCTCGTTTTACATAGCTGGAGATTTCAGGAACGTTCTGCCTCCTGTTTAGTCAGAAATTATGTTCAACACTTGGATTTAAACTCAATGGTAGAGGACGTCGAAAAGAGAGAATAACTTCCCTTCCACCATGACTTGTGAAAAAACGCATGCATGTTCAACGATCTTAAGGTTCATGGAAAGGGGATATCCAGATGTTTCATGTGTTTTAAGATACTCATTGATGCATCTACAAATTTGTTATAAATCTTGTATTTTAAAAAAAACAACACACATGCCAGGCAATATACATTAGCTGCATCCCATAATAACTTCTACAGCCGAAAAATTGAACATTAGTAACTAAACAAACAATGCGGATTTTTAATCGATAATATTTTCCAAGTTTATAGTATAATTGAAATTAGAAGTTGAATTTTAGGATCGGAAAATTTTAACTCAAGTAGCCATTCATAGTATTGAGGCCAAAAAAAACTCTTCCTTTATGTACATTAGGATATATTCAACCGCATCCCCCCTAGGTTCTTAGTTCAACCATATCATCCATCCCCATTCACTTAAACATCATCGGGAAATAACGTCAACACCCTATGATACCTCAGTTTTACTCTTTAAACAAATGCCTAGTTGATAGCAAACTGACATCTTAACAAAATCAGAAGTCAAATTCTCCTGTTGCCTGCAGATATTCAGGGAAAGAAATGAGGATTCAGTTTCATTAATAAATGTATTCCATCATAGGCTGAACAAACAATCCATCATTTGATCCAGAACAACCTTATTGAAGAGAATATCCTTATTGTTTATATGCATAATTCCATCCTTGAGAGTGCATTTCCACTTGTTCTTGGTACGAGTCACCTATCCAAGCAAGTTTTTAATGTTAGGTTGAGTCATATTTTCTTACTGTCAAATGATTCATAGTATCCAAAACAAGGAGCAAAACAGTACCTTATCAAATTGAGCCAAGATCAAATGCTGAGTGTTCAGCTCCTCCCCTTGGCTGACATCATCCAGATCATCCTCATCATCATCTTCATTAAGTGGCTCATCATCATCATCATCTCCAACATCATTTTGAGGGACAACAGCTGGAGTGCTTGCCTGTAGCTCTAGTCAAGAGGATAATACCAAGCGGAAAATAGATGGGACATCATCATACATGCAGACAGATAAAATATGTGCAGAAGTGCACGTGCAAGTACACACTCACACTATATGCAATGACATATACGAAGTAGAAGCACAATAGGAACATCCCCAATCTACATATACACAAACAAACAAGCACACACAAAGAGAATTTAAACCTTGGTAGATATTTCACCTAACTTACCAGGAGCTGGAGTATTTGCTATATTGTAATCTTCACTGACAACTCCTTGATAATTGTAGATCTTTAAATAAAAACAAAAAAAAGTTAAATAGAAAGCAATACCACGTCGGCAAATAAAACATAAAAATTCATATTCTACTTCCCAAAAACATGTAAAACCTAATACAATGAAGCATTTCATATGAAAACATTTCAATATGAATTGGTCATACCCTCCCAACAACCCCGTACTCAACCCATCCCTAGACACAAAGGGTTCCCTCCTACGAGAGCAGGTATTGAGATGAAAAACCCTCATTTTATCAGAGCATATTGGGAAGAGAAATCAGCAGAAGAATTACAGCATATTGGGAAGAGAAATCAGTTGAAGAATTGTTGCCTAAATTTATCTTCTCTAGGAAGCAATCAAGCATCTAAATATATAGTGAACTAAAGAAGAAAATTTTTGGTTGTGATTAAGACCAAGTGAATTCACATATCACTCCCTTGTTTAACAAACAAAAGGCAAAAAGGTCAAGAACAAATAACAGAAAATGAGTCTACAGCTCTCTTGATAAAGTGCTTATAGAAGTTACATTCTATCAACGTGTGTTTATGAGAGTATAATGTCAACATTTGAAATTGATCATAAAATCAACTTCTTTTTCCTTTCTAGGAGCCCCTCCTAGAGTCATTAAAAGACCAAACCCAATACCCAACCTAGTGGAGACACCCCAACTTAATGATTGGGATGGGGGTTCTAACTTCAGACCCCCCATCAAAATTGATGCAAAAGAACTTAAAAGTCTATATGAAAATTTTAATCAATAAAAAGCTTTAATTTGTTGGGATAAAAATTGGAAATTGAATTGACATCAAAGATAAAGGCTATAATTCATATTGTATTATGATTCCTAATTAGATAGGAAGTAGTAGTATTATGTTATACTACTTTAGCTATGATATTCTAGTTGTTGAGGACTTATAAAATTTCTACTATAATAAGATTTAAAATAGAAATACTTTTCCTATTAAAATAAAGATTTTAAGAACTCTATATATATGTACTCGGCCTTTCATCAATAAAAAGCAATTTGGATTTTTTCCACAATTTTGAGTTTTCAACTAGAAGGTGTGATGCTTTCTTTTAAGAGTGATTCTTAGACCCTAGGAGTGATTCCTAGTTTCCTACCTATCTATTCTTGGTGTCCTTCACTAAATTCCAGCAACCCTAACTCAAATTCCAACCTTCTTAAACCTACATTCTAGCCATCTCAAACCTATATTCCAGCCATATTAAAACTAAAATCCTAAACCTAAATTTCCAGCAATCAAACCTTAAATTTTCAGCTATACAAAATCTGAGATTTCTACATTCTTAGCGTAAACCCAACCTTGAAACTTGATATTGCTGCAGCCAAATATCAGTCATACTTCCTAATTTTGTGTTTTTAGCTACTAGTTAATAATTCTTCTATTTGTCCTACATCAAAAGTATCATAAGGTCATCATTATGTAGTACGTCTAGTGTGTCAAAGGGGCAAAGTGGCAACATTTTTTCTCCTCCCTGGTTACAGATCAGGTTAAGTTGGCACAATAGGCATCTGCTGACAAATACTAGACCTTGCATTGGCAGGAGGTATAATGGTTGGCTTTCCCTTATGGAGCAAGCAAAAACTAAAATCCTACTGGCATCAACAGTGACGAATATCAATTGTTAATATTTATATCTGCAAACCAATGAAAGAACAAATGCATGTTCATCTACATCATTTTTTTTAAAACTACAAGTAGGTGAATACTAACATTAGGAGTTGAAAGCACATCATCATAAGGATCAGGAATGGGCCCATCAACTTGAGGAATTTTTGAAGATGACCTTGCCACATTTGTTAATCTCTCTCTATCACTAGTAATCACGCCACAACCAGTGTCATTCCCTTGGCTTACCTGAAAATTTGTTAATAGTATATAGTTTCTCAGATTAAGGATGTCTTTTGAAAAAAATAACTAAACAAAAACTTAACAATTCAGTAATGATGCAAGCACCAAAAACTATTTTTTACTCCAGCAATATATAACACAGAATAAGAAATTACAAATGTCTATAAACTACAAACAGTATTCACGTTAAATTTATACCATAATCCTCAACTTAAACAGAGGACCTGAATGAATAATGCTTAACAAGATGATCATCAATTCTTCACAATGAAGATCATATCTAAAATTTTTATTGGAAATTGTCACTTGAAGCTACATCCATACTAGCAGGAATGTTATGGTATAATCTGCTTGCATAATAGTTATTCAACTTCAGTAATCGTAAACAATTCCCCCATTCAATGCCTCAATTTCATTATATTAGTCATACGCAAACATATAACAGGTCACATTTGGACAGCCCTCTTAATTATGTCCAAAACTAGTACTCATGTTTCAAATAAGAGAAAAGGATGCAATATTGACTTCAAAAGGTATTTGAAGCATAACAATTTGTATTGTAAATGTCACCTGCAATTTTTGAATTCGTTGGATATCATCTATGTTAACAACTGGCCTTCCAAGAATATACAACTCATAACTGATGCCATCAAAAATTGACCTTCCCAGAAAAAATAATTACAACCAACAACTTCAAAGGTGGCTGAAAGAGAAGAGAGGTAGATTGACATCCCTAAAATGAAGTAATTATCTGCATTTCCTGCTCCCAATGCCTATCAAGTTACCAAAACTAGCACAATGCGACATCTGACAAGATTAATTCTTGTTACTTTACTCAACCTTTAAATAGTTATCTTCACAATTTTTGGCATGATGCCTAACGTTAAAAATCTCCGCTAATAGACACAAATAAACCAATCTCATGCTACTTTATGAAATGCTAAAACCACAAGGCATAGGAGTGATCAAGGATGCTTAAACTCTAACGCACCCAGAGACCCCTTGGTCAGAAGGCTATTATGAAGAAAAATCCCTCACATGTGCATCCAACAACTGAGGAATGAAAGCAGTGACCAAAATTAAGCATAAGGTATCTCACTATATTGACAAATGTGAGCAAAAACAAAAATAAGGAACAAAATTGGTAAGGGAAGTGCATAAAATGGAAAGAACAGAAGGATTATGATCTGAAAAGAAAGCTTATATTATTACAAAAGCAGTGTGACATATACATACATCAAAAGACCAAGAATTGCACCTGTAGAACATCAAATGTAGAACCTGCAGCTCCATCCTGTTGGGGTATGAATCCCGCATTGCTATACTGTGGTGCCAAATCCTCACGCTTTCGCTTACCAGACGATATTGTGAAGAAGTCCTGGAAGTTTGTTCAATCTTAAATTGGTAACAATTCTTGAAGCAAAATTACATTTTTCTTTGTCAAAAGAGAAAAAGAAGCACAAGATCTTTGATAAGATGAAGGAAGGGAAACTTAAAAAAAATAAGGCACATCCATCCTTCAATTTTAGAGCTTTCACGGCCAGCTTTCAAGGCCTGCCCCAAAGCATTCAGTTAGACCTCAGTCTGCAGTATAAACATCAAAATAAAAAACAAGCGCTCACCTGTGTGAGAGGTTGAGAGTTTCCTCGGTCCAACTCTTCCCGCCCTTCCACATAAGCTATAGCCATACCATTATTCATAAAGAATCTGAAAGAAAAACAGACTTAGTGATAAAACATCAGACTTACCAACGTTGACATCAAGAGGAGGCCTTTGATTCATCCAGGAAGATGGAGGTTCCTGTAGGAAACAAAAAGGTAAAGAAAAATGGACATTAGCGACTACCATATGTATGCACATATAATCTATGAAAAGCTTCACCATAATCTAGTACTCCTCCAATCCCACTTCCTAACCCTTCCCCATTCATAAAAGACCATAATTTTCACACAGACAGAGCAAATTTTTAAACGAGCAGGCAGTGATACCATGTACGTACTAGGCCTTCCAGCTTTTGCCTCATTGCTTCTAACAGTATCACTTACAGGGGTTGGATACTCGCTGCTAGATCCAGTAGGAAGATTATACATGGAAGAACTGTCCACACTTCCAGGTAAAGGCGTCTGCACATTTCCAGTTAGAGGCGTCTGAATGCTACCTGGTAGTGGCGTCTGCATGGGAGTTTGCAATGGTGTCTGCAAGTTCAAACACAGATACAGATATCCACAGACAACAGAGTTTAGTACACCATAGAACAAATTACATACAAATGGACTTCAAATACATCCGTCGGGAAGAAAATTTGCATGGCTATCCAATCCAAAAATCTGACAAGACAACAAAGAAAAATCTTAATGAAGACTCACTAAAACTCACAGGAGGGAAAAGCATCTCTGCAGTAGGAGTCTCGTATTCTTCGGTTCCCTCGTATGGCACATTAAGGTCGTGGACTGGAGTAGGACCCACAGCTGCTGCTTTGGAAGCTGAAGACCTGTCAATTGGACCCAATATAACTCTCGCTTGCATCATCTTCATCTCCCAAGTCTAACACCCAAATTCAAAATGCAGTCGAATTAACGCAACAAATCCCAAACCCTAGCATTCATATCAGATCCAAACACACAAACAACAATTCGCTAATCTATATGAACAAAACAAAAGCCTCAATAGCCAGGAAATAGTGAGAAATGTTACTCCTTGGAGCTCGTTGAGGACACTCTCTCCGGGCCCACCATTGAGGAACTCCTCGCGGACCTTGTTGATGACGTCCTGGATAACGTGGATGTAGACGGCGCTAGTAGTCGAAGACGACGTCATCCTTCCAATCCCTACCTCTGATTCGCCTAATCTAGATCCCGATCCTCCTTTGTTTCTCGAAATCCGGAAAAACTAAGACAGAATAACAACAATATAAATGAGATTGGTCATCGAGATTTCCCTTTCGCAACAAGAGCGGAAGAGAAGAGAAGAGAAGAGAAAGTATGTGTCTCTGGTTGGGTTGATTTCCGGGTCGGGTTTGTGTCTGTGATGAGAGACAGAAAAGAGCAGGGAATGAGGGGAAGGAGAGCGGAGCGGACGATAAAGACGACTACACAATGGAATATAAATAGGTTTGCATCTGATAATATGGTGAGGGTCCACGTGTCAAGATCTGAAGGGCTCTCGATTTTTGGGAATATTTTTTTTTTATTTTTCTGAATTGTGTTTGATAGTGTTATGCGCCTATTGTCATTGGATAGGCCCAGAAATGATTGGATTTTCAAATTGCAGCGTGGTCCGTTCCACTCCCATATTTAACAACTGTGAGCATCTAAATCGTCGAGAGAAATTAAACGAATTCGTTCAAGAACGTAGAAACATTGACCTCCTTGCAAGATTATAGCAGCATATTTGACCAATCAGAATATTCTAACACCACCATTAAGGGTGAAAAATTAACTAAATTCACTTTTGCTGATGACTGAAGTCTCGTATGGACAAATGTCCTTTCTTTAGTTCTAGTCTCCTCCTTGCTAAGATACTCTTTTGGAAACTCCTTTCTGCATGCTTCATCTTCTAACAAATCATGTGTTGTAGGATACGTAAGGATGGCAAAAGAGCCCGGTTGACAGAGCCTTGAGTTGAACCTCGAACGATTAGGGGCTGGTCCAACCTATTGTCATCCCGAAGGATACGTCAATTGCTATGATCTTCAGCAGCTACTACTTGAGATTTACTAAGGGGCCGTTTGGTTCCACTTTTATTTTTCTGTTGTTGTTTTTTATTTTTGTTTCCTGTTTTTAGTTTCTGTTTTTTTCCTAAAAAAACAAAAACCTGTTTGGTTGAGATTTGCAATATAAAAACTGAAAACAAAAACTTGTTTA
>JANZXV010000210.1:13016893-13030512 GCA_027576455.1 Erythroxylum roigii
GGGGTTTGCTAGAAAATTGAAGGAATTTCAGCCAGGATTTTCTTGTGAGTTGGGAGACCCAAGAAACTTAGGAGGTGAAAGTAGAAGGTTTGGGATTGGTACTTAAGAAACTTTAGGAAGAACTTAAGTAAGGGATTACTAAGTGAAGTCTAGAGTGGATAGATTAGTTCACTTTTGAGAGAAGGAGATTAATTACTCTTAAAATTCACATACAAGGTTAGGATTTTTCATTTGTGAAGGATAGCTAATTCAATATTAAGGTTGGTAAAAATATCATTCCCTAAGAGAAAGTCATTCCTCATTGAATTTAATACTTTTAATTAGTCAATTGTTGCACTCTTTTCTTAATTATTTATTGCATAGATATGTCACATTCATAGTTATTTTTGTTGCATCGAATTGGGTAGTTGCTTAGAAATTCATTTGAGTTTTGATTAATTCTTTACATTGCTTCTAATTTCAAACTTTCACCTAACCCAATTCAAAACATTGTTAGCTAGCGTAGATTTGAACTTTCTCATAATCTCTATGAACACAACTCGGTTCTTACCGATTTATTACTCACTTTGACAACCGTGCACTTGCGGTTCACGAACACTACTTATATTGGTGCAGGGGGATCTAAGAGAGCGGATGGCATATCGAGCAGGAGTGGTAGGTTCTACTGTCTTGGTGGAGATCGAGGAACTGACAGGGATTCAAGACAACATAGCACTACTAGTGCACCATCAGTTGGATCCGACAGAAGGGCTAGCCAGAGGTTCAGAGGATCTTTTAATAGAGGAGTTGGAGGATTTCAGAGTTATACTACCTACGGGAGATTTCACAAAGAACCATGCTGGGGACCTGCTAGGATCAATCAGGCATGCTATATTTGTGGAGAGTGGGGAAACTTATAAAGAAGTTGCCCGACAATAAGAAGGAGTTTGGATAGGGCAGAGGGGATAGTACATGGTCAGAGTAGAGCGTTTAGTTTGGGTAGAGGTTCAGGTAGAATTGGTAGTGGAGGTGGTGGTAGAAGAGTTGGACGCAGATCAACAGTGGATACGAGTACTAATAGGACATCCTCAGCTTAGGTCAAACTCAAGCGAGGATATTCCATATGACGAGGGAGGAGGCACCCTCAGCCAACAATTTCATTTCTGGTACGATTTCATTATTTGATGTTAAAGTCTATGTGTAAGTAGACCCAGGATCTATGCAGTCTTACATTTTTTTAGAGTTTCCCTCTAGAGTTCCGAGGAAGGTTAGTCCCTTAAGATATGACTTAAGAGTGTCGTTACCAGTAGGAGGTTGTGTGGTAGTAAATAGTGTAACGAGGGGAATGTTAGTGAGGATTGGTGGATTAGAGCTACCAGCTGACTTGATGGTGGTGGATTTAAGGGATTTTAATGTGATTCTGTTAAGTCATCAAATTGCACTTATTTTAGACTTAATTATCTTTAATGTGTTGAAATTATTATTCGAAATTAATGGAATTATCTCATAATTGTTTACAGATGATTTTCAACACCTTAGAGACAAAATGGAATAAAAAAAGATGCAAAAGAATGAAGAAAATCTGAAATTTCCAATTTGACCGCAATTCAGTTACTAAGCGTGGGCACGCCTAAGGATGGAATAAATCTGCAGATCAAATTTTAAAAGTCAAATTCGAACTTATCACAATCTTTAAAGATTATATTGCCATCTTTCAAGGGGATTGACTACCAAAAATAGGGGTGCATTATCTGAAGAGAATCAAGAAAAGATAAGGAAAAAGATAAGCATAAAGGATAAAGGTGGTGATTCACGCAGGGGAGATTAGGTTTTAGAGGAGGATTTCATTGCTGCAGTTTTTCTTCCTTCTGTCTTTACGGTTTCTGCATACTTTCTATTAGTGTTTTCGTATTTTCCGGTAAAGAACCAGGGATGGAGACCTTAAGCTTTGTTATTTCTTTTGTTTTCAATTATATTATGAGTAGCTAAATCTATCGTCTTGGTTGAGGAGATCCATGTTATCTGTTATTATGGTGAGGTGTTTTGAATAGAGTTTATGTTGTTAATAAATATTGGACATCTTCAGATCTACTCTGTCTAATTGAATTCGTTGATTTCTAGGTGCGCAACTAGAGATTAATCTGTTCAATCGCTAGATTAATGAAATATGACGTTCAATTTCCCTAATCACAAGTAGCAATTAGGATTAACTTCTCTACGTTAGAGTCAAAAATTCTAACGAGAGATTCACTTGATTGATTGCATATCGTAAATGTATTTCGCTTGCTCGTTGGTTCTTGATTCGTACTGTTATTATTCAATTACACCTACGATCGTATCTAGGTTATTGTTTAATAAGAATGCTAGGATACATGTTTCTAGTCATTACACTTAAGAGAAAACTTCCCTAATGAATGTTTGTTAATGATTACAATTTCATATCGAGGATCCATAATAGAATGACAACATCAGTGACCCAAAACCAAGGTATTTTCTCATTGATTTTTCAGATTTAATTACTGCTTTCGATTTGTGATTTTTCTCTTAATTTTTTGATATTGTCGTGACCAAAAGCCCCTCTTTACTTTTGTTATTTGTCCCGTTTGAACTCGCTAACCTTTACAGTTAAAAATTTCTCGTGGGAACGATATCCACTTACCACTACTACATTAAATTGTATTAACGGAAGTGATTTCTTTTGAATTTGGCTGCAGGCGACAACAGTACCAAATTTTGGTGTCGTTGCTGGGGACTTTTGACGGTTTATGTACGTTACGCGTTCAAACCAATCAGAGAATTTGTAGTACAATCCTGAGATCAAAAAGGCAACGAAAAGACTGCGGAAACATACCAAACATCAAAAAGTGACAAAGAGAATGGATAGAATAGCCACAAACCGCACTCTTTGCGAACTAGCTGTGCCAACAGATGCATAACAGCCACACTGCATCAACTTCCCGAATTTAGGTGATAACAATACTTTTGAATTAAAATCTGGGCTAATTCATTTATTACCTATTTTCAGGGGTTTACTGGGAGAAGATCTATACAAGCACTTGAAGGAATTCAATGTAGTTTGCATGGGAATGAAGCCGACAAATGTGACGGAAGAGCAGATTAAGCTGAGAGCCTTCCCATTTTTCCTTAAAGACGATGCACAAGATTGGCTATACTATTCAGCCAGAGAAAACGTGCAAAAGTGGGCTGAAATGAAGAGGCTTTTCTTTGAAAAGTATTTTCCAGCATCGAGAGTAGCTAATATTCAGAAAGAGATTTGCGAAATTTGTCAACACGCGGGAGAAACACTCTACGAGTATTGGGAGAGATTTAAGAAACTCTGCGCTAGCTGTCCACACCACCAGATAACCGAACAGTTATTGATTCAATATTTCTACGAAGGGCTCTTGCTTTCTGATAGGAGCATGATCGATGCTACAAGCGGTGGTGCTTTAATTGATAAAACGCCAGCAGTCGCAAGGGAATTAATTGCAAACATGGCCTCCAACACGCAGCAATTCGGAATCTGTATTAGGCATAGGTTAAAGGGCGTGAATGAAGTTACAGCAACCTCGTTGGAAAAGAGATTGGATGACCTCACTTCTTTGGTGCAACAATTGGCGGTCACGAGAAAAGAAGAAGCTAAGGTATGTGGTATATGCTCAATGTTAGGATATTCTATTGATTTATGTCCAATTTTGCAGGAAGAAAATACAGAGTAGGTGAATGCCATAGGAGGATTTGCTGGGCCGAGTCAAAGGAAGTACAACCTTTTTTCAACATTTACAATCCGGGGTGACGCGATCACCCGAATTTGTGATATGGGAATCGTCAGGGACAACAAGTGACCATGAATTTTCAACAGTATAGACAACCATATATGCCACGTCAAAATCCAAATATAACATCAAATGTCGAAGGTAAGTCTTCTTTGGAAGATATAGTGCAAACTTTGACCACTAACACTTTGACATTTCAGTGAAATACTGAAGCAAGTATCCAAAATTTGGAAAATCAACAAAGGAATTTTGAAAACCGGCTAAGTCAAATTGCAACTGCCGTCAATCGAATGGAAGCACGAAATTCTGGAAATTTTCTAGCACAATCGGAAGTTAATCCTAGACAAAGTGCGAAGGCTATCACATTGCGAAGTGGTAAGGAACTACAGGAACCACTTCCGAAAAATTCCAAAAAAGAAGTAGAGGAAGAAATTACGCACACAGCACATTCCCAACCTGAATTGACATAAAAGGGCTACAAAACAAGGTGCTTCCATCTCCTTTTCCGAGTCGATTTGCAAAGGCAAAGAAGGAAGAACAAGAGAGGGAAATTTTGGAGACTTTTCGAAAGGTTCAAGTAAATATCCATCTCCTTGATGCAATTAAATAGATTCCACGATATGCTCAATTCCTTAAGGAGCTTTGTACACCAAAGAGGAAATTAAAATTCGATGAGAAAGTCCAATTGGGAGAAAACGTTTCAGCAATTTTGCAAAAGAAAGAACTTCCACCTAAATGTCAAGATCTAGGTATGTTTACTATCCTATTCCAAATTGGAAATTTGCGGTTTGAAAGAGCTATGTTAGATTTAGGTGCATCCATAAACGTTATGCCATACGATATGTATAAATCTTTGAATGTTGGACCTCCTAAAGAAACTAACGTAGTGATTCAATTAGCGGATCGCTCAAATGCTTATCCGAAAGGTGTGTTAGAAGACATATTGGTTCAAGTAGGAAACATTCTTTTTCAGGCTGACTTTTACATTTTGCAAATGGGCATCAATGACACTTCTTCCTCCACTCTGATCTTATTCAGAAGGCCATTTTTGAAAACGACTAGAACCAAAATAGATGTTCATGATGGATCTTTAACTATGGAATTTGATGGTGACTTAACTAAGTTCAATATTTATAATATTATGAAAATTCCAGATGATGAACAATCTATTGTTTCTGTGGATTTTATTGATACATAGATGTAGGAGAATTGGATTTTGGAAGCCAAAGATGATATTGAAATGATGGAAAAGGCGTTAAAGTGGTAAGGAAGTGAGGAACTTACGTTATCTGGTGAACAAGGGGAGAAGACGTTAATTTCACAAGGAGATGAAGAGTTGTTATTCTTTAATGGACAATTGGAAAACGCATCTCATTGGCAAGATAGGGAAGAATTGACATTAGCTAGTGAACCACCAGCTGCACCACATGAGACGTCATCTTGCATGGAAACAACTGAACCCCTTAATCAGCTTACGTCCGTGGAAACATCTAAGAGAGTGGATAAATTGTTGCCATCGTTGACCAGCCCACCAACACTTGAATTAAAGAGCTTACCTAGCCATCTAAAATACATCTTTTTAGGTGAGAAAGATACACTGCCTCTTATTATTTCTAATGAACTTTCGAATGTGTAGGAAAGCCAACTTTTTAACGTTTTGAAGGAGTATAAAGAAGCTTTCAATTGGACGGTAGCAAATTTGAAGGGAATTAGTCCCACTATCTGCATGCACCAAATTTTGATGGAAGATGAAGCGAAGGAGGTGAGGTAACCACAACGTCGTCTAAACCCACCCATGATGGAAGGGGTGAAGAAAGAGATTTTGAAGCTTCTTGACGCGGGCATCATTTATCTGATTTCAGATAGTAAGTGGGTAAGTTCGGTCTAGGTAGTTTTGAAGAAAACTGGTGTAACGGTAATTGAAAATAGCAATGGTGAGTTAATTCTAACTCGTGTCCAAAATGGTTGGAGGGTATGCATAGATTATAGGAAGCTTAATTCAGTTACTAGAAAATATCTTTTTTCGCTTCCATTTATTGATCAGATGCTTGAAAGACTTGCGGGTAAATCTCACTATTGTTGTTTAGATGGCTATTCAGGATATCATTAGATTTTGGTGGCACCTAAGGATCAGGAGAAGACAACCTTCACGTGTCCATTTGGCACCTTTGCTTACCGAAGAATTCCATTTGGATTGTGCAACGCATCTGCGACATTTCAACGGTGTATGGTAAATATTTTCTCCAATCATGTGAAAAATTGCATGGAAATTTTTATGGATGATTTCACGGTTTATGGGAAGTCTTTTGAAACATGCATTATTAACCTTGAAAAAGTGCTAAAATGTTTCATTGAAACTAATTTGATTTTAAATTATGAAAAGTGTCATTTCATGGTTAATCAAGGCGCTATTTTGGGCCATATTGTTTCTTCAAAAAGAATTGAAGTCAATAGTGCTAAGATAGACGCTATTTGATCTTTATCTTACCCCGAAAATGTGAGAGAAGTTTGTTCTTTTCTTGGTCACGCAGGATTTAGACGATTTATCAAGGACTTCTCCAAAATTGTGCAACCTATGTGTAGATTGCTCCAAAAAGACGTGAAATTTGATTTTGATGAGCCATGCAGAAGTGCGTTTAATGAGCTGAAGGAACGACTCACTATAGCACCGATTATTCAGCCACCACGATGGGACATGCCCTTCGAGTTGATGTGCGATGCGTCAAATTATGCAGTTGGTGTCGTGCTGGTTTAAAAAGTGGACAAGGTACCTCATGTTATTTATTATGCTTCTATGACACTTAATGATGCCCAAAAAAGTTATTCTACAACAGAGAAGGAGTTTTTAGCGGTCATCTTTAGGTTGGAAAAGTTTCGGTCATACCTGTTGGGGATAAAGGTGATCATCTACTCCAACCATGAAGCTCTGAAGTATTTGGTAAACAAGAAAGGAGCCAAGCCAAGATTAATTCTATGGATATTACTGATCCAAGAATTCGATGTGGAAATTTGCGATAAAAAAGGAGCAGAAAATTTGGTGACCGATCACTTAAGCAGGATGACATCGAGTACTACGCCTGATGTTCTCCACGATAAGTTTTCGGATAAGAGTCTTTTCGTAATTCAACAGGAAATTCCTTAGTATGCGGACATAGTGAACTTTTGAGTAACTAAGTCTTTACCTAGTGATCTATCTAGAGTTGAGAGAGATAAAATCAAGCGCGAGGCTAGATACTATGTTTGGGATGAACCTCACCTACGGAAATTTTGTTCTGATCAGATTGTTAGAAGATGCATCACAGATGATGAAATTTAATCTATTTTGCATTTTTTTCATTCATCTGTTTGTGGGGGACATTTTGGTCCCAAAAGAACTGCTCGCAAAATTTTAGAATGTGGACTGTTTTGGCCTAAGTTATTTTATGGTTCTTACTTGTTTTGCAAGTCTTGCGATCGTTGTCAAAGAACAGGTAACTTAGGAACAAAGAATCAAATGCCACTGACGAACATTCTGGTATGTGAGATTTTTGACGTTTGGGGAATAGACTTTATGGGTCCTTTTCCTTCCTCTTTTGGTAAGAATTACATTTTGTTAGCAGTAGACTATGTTTCAAAATGGGTTGAAGCTAAGGCTACTATATCTGACGATGCTAAAATCGTGGTTGATTTTGTTAAATCAAATATTTTTGTCAAGTTTGGAATGCCTCGAGCTATCATTAGCGATCGAGGGACCCATTTCTGCAACAAGATTTTTGAAGCGTTGATGAAAAGATGTGGTATTACACACCGTGTCTCTACCGCCTACCATCCACAAACAAGTGGGCAAGCAGAGGTGTCCAATTGAGAGATAAAATCCATACTAGAGAAAGTGGTAAATCTGAACTGAAAGGATTGGAGTCTATGCTTGGACGATGCTTTGTGGGCATACCGAACTTTGTACAAAACTCCTATAGGCATGTCGCCTTAGAGGTTAGTTTTTGGTAAGTCTTGTCATTTACCTGTGGAAATTGAGCATAAAGCTTATTAGGTTGTGAAGCAGTTAAATATGGATCAATTGGAGGTTAGTAACAGCAGGAAGTTGCAACTGCAAGAATTAGAGGAGATTCGTAATGAGGCATATGAAAATGCGAAAATTTACAAGGAAAAAACTAAGGCTTTTCATGATAAAATGATTTATAGGAAACATTTTTCCATCGGACAAAAAGTTCTTCTTTATCACTTAAAGCTTAAGTTATTTCCTGGAAAATTACGATCTCGTTGGCTTGGATCGTTTATTGTTATTAACGTTTTTTTTTCTCATGGTGCGGTAGAAATTCAGAGCGTAGATACCTCTAAGATATTTAAGGTTAATGGACATCGTCTAAAGTCGTATTATGAAAATTTTTCGGTTTAGCGAGTGGAAGAAATAGAGTTAGTACCTCCAACCTATTTCTAACCAGGTAAGTAATGACACAGGTCCAGTTAACGACTTTAAAGAAGCACATTCGGGGACACCCGTAAATTTTTCAGGTTTGTCTATGTTATTTCTTTAACAGTTTTTATTTTCATTTCATTATGTTATTTCAATTAGTTAGGAATGTAAATTCATTTTTTTTAAATTCTGTCATTTTTATTTTTCTTGTCATTTTAAAACTTTTTAAAACAAAATTTTAAAAAAGCAAAAATAAAAAACTAAAATTTTAGGTGTACCTTCCTCCCCTGCTTTCCCTCTCTATTTTCCCGCTTTGTTTTGCCTCAAATTCCTTCTCTTACCCTCACTCTCCAGTTGCCGATTCTCAACCCAAATACACCTTAGCCAATCAATTTCATCTTATCATTAAGAATACATGCAACTCTCATCTTTCATTGCCTACTCACCCATCCACCCTCATTTGTGATTTTGGTGTTGCGTTATTGTCTTCTTGTGCAGGTTGTCTTCCACGAATTGGTGCAATGCCCAGGAAGAAGAGTGACTCCTGAAGGCTACCCACACCCATAAGGCTTGCTACTGATGTCTCCCCTCCACAAACCCCTACACCAGTTCCAACGCCAACGTGTCCTACTCCAGCACCACATACATGCCAACG
The DNA here is from genome assembly GCA_027576455.1 of Erythroxylum roigii. Classification (NCBI taxonomy): domain Eukaryota; kingdom Viridiplantae; phylum Streptophyta; class Magnoliopsida; order Malpighiales; family Erythroxylaceae; genus Erythroxylum; species Erythroxylum roigii. The sequence goes on from JANZXV010000210.1 coordinate 13,025,715, forward strand.
CATAAGGAGAGGAAAGGAGGTCGAAACGAGAAGCAAATGTACTACCCAAGTTGGAGGCTGCACTTCTTTCATACTTCTCTGAAGATACCACCCGATTCTAACAGCTAAGTGAATGAAAAATTTGTCCATGTAAGTCTATTCTTTCCAATACACTTGAGGCATTGCATGTTTATGATTCTTTTATGCAATTGATGGGTCCCATTGGATGGAGTGCTTTTGCCCTAATAAATTGCCCTGTCTTTGTGGAATTAACCAGAGAATTTATCGCACCTTCCAATTCAATTGTGATAAAGACTTTGATATGTATACGAAAGAGGCTGTTGAATTTAGATTGATGGGAAAGGAATTTATGTTTTTGATTGCTGAATTCAATGTTGCCTTTGGATTTCTTTCAACTGCTGAAACTGAGACTGAGTTATTTATCAATGCTCAATGTGACTTTCATGAAGATTTCAATGCTTCGGAGTTATGGAGTCAATGTTTTATTGATACCAATCCTTATAATGCTAGCATTTCCAAAAGTTCCTTTCTTCGGAATCCTGTTTTCAAAATTATACATAGGTTGTTAGCATTCAATTTTTCTAGTCGAAAGGTTACTGCGGTTACATTATCAAAGGTAGAATTTTATTTCTTGTGGTGCATGGATAGACACATTCCGGTAAACTTGGGTTTTTGGTTTCTAACACAGTTTCATTCCGTTTTGCAAAAGAAATCTAAACCTTTGACTCTTGGGTCATATATCACACAATTAGAGGTTAATTTGGAAGTGTTAGATCATGATAACACTACTATGAATGTGGCTTGTGGTATAAAGCTACTAGATTTAGATTGTTTATGCAGGATGGGTATTGTGGATCTTAGTCAAGGTCACCTTGGTTTTACCATTCCCGACCCAACTGCTTTTCCCACAATAAGAACTTCAACCAGACGACGTCGTGCTCGACCAGTTGAACCTAGCAACCAACCATAACAAACCACCGATTTGGAAGCTTGTCTCAATCGGCTCGAATGAACAATGCACCGTTTGGAACACAATTTGATGGCCTACTGGGAGTATGAAGGATTTTAACCGCCACATCTGCCAACTCCTTGATTTCGGTACTTCCAAATAGAGAAGCTTTCTTTAACCTTTTTCTTTATCTTTATGCTTCTTTAACATTGAGGATAATGTTGGTCTAGGTGTGGGGGGAACCAATTGAAATTTTTGTGTGAATATTTTCAGTTTTGTTGTGTGGTTTATTGATTTTTGCGTGTGGTTATTGTTGGGTCCCGATTCCGAGACCGGACCCCAACCAGAAAATGAAACAAAAAACGGAAACGAAGAACAAAAGCAAACGAGAACGAATCGAAACGAAGGCTCGGAAACAACGAATCAAATTCAAAGAACGACACGAATCACACAAAGGCAAACGAATCAAAACCAAATGCAATCTAACGCGTGCGGAAACAAACGAACGAAATCACATCCGACTGAAAGGAATGCAAACGAAAGGAAATCGGAGACAAAGCACAAAACAAATCGGATAATAAAACGAATCGGATCGAACGAAAGCGAAGTATCGAAAGTGAAAGCGAATCGAAGGAAACGAAATGAAACGAATTTGAAACAAATCAGAAGCGAATCGACTCGGAATACAAATCGAACTGAAAGAATTTTCTGACTTCCGTGAACGAAAACTTCTAGACAAAAGTCGCGCGGCGCTGGAAACCTTAGACTAAACTAATATCTGAAAATCCGGTATCAATTTTACTCACAACCGGTATAATTTTTTTTTCATTCCATTTATTCTTTATTAAATCATATACAAATCAAACCATGTAATTTTCCCCATTTTGGAAAATCCTCCTCATGCAAAACTCAATTTGTAAAAATCTTCTTATTCTGCCATACATATCTCTTAAACTCATCAATTTAAATCAAAAAGCCCAATATTCCAATTACCAGAATATTTCACACATAACTTAAATATCAACCAGCCCCACCCAATTTCACAAAAATTGGGCAGCATAACGGCTGTATTCTTAATAAACCTAAAACCTGCAAGGGTTCAAAATACACTTCTATATACCAAATCACATCACACAAAGTCATCGGACCTCCCGTTCGGAAACTCAACCCAACCAACGCAACCAAACACAAGTCTATGCCTAACACTTCAAATCCACTTTCACATTTATTCACATCTCAAATCACATCCATATTTCAAATTCATATACAATCCATAATTTCCTTACACAATCCAATTCCATAATCGATCCAAATACAACACAATAATCTTCATAATCATACACAAGTTTACATCTCAATTTCAATACATAATTCCATAAATCATTTACATTTTGAAAAAGATACACTACACACTTGAATGGCTTCCCAAGCCATAAACAATGCCAATTACATGAAACATAAGACGAACAAAATCGAAACAAAGTCTTGATTCCCTTTCATCCAATCTCCCGCTCGATACCTGGAGATGGGGATGAAGGGGGTGAGCTAGACAGCTCGTGGATAACATGTTTATAAATTGAAACATAAGCAGAAAATCATTTTTCAAGCAATTTGCTCTTTAGCCATTTCACATTCGGAAATTTATTCAAAAACTCATTTTCAAACTTTTCAAAATCATTCAAATCGTTCATAAACCGTTTCCAAAACTTTCACAGTTTAAAAACCTCGATTTCACATTTTTCACAAATTCTCAAAAGTTTTTCACAAATTCTTTTTCGCAAAACACGAACAATTTCAAACCATGAATGCAATACATAAAAATGCATCACCAACAAAAACAAAACAAAACACATAACACATCAAAATGGTTTGGGTCGGTCCTAACAGAACGTACTGCACATTCCCGCATAGCGGTTCTGTGCAGTCGTGAACGGAGGGGAGTCCGTAATCGAAGCTCCTATGCCACTAGCGGATAGCCGAAAGAAGGCTATCAAAGGGAGACCAGTGCATTGACTCTTACGAAAGGGACCTAACCAAACCCACATAACACAAAATTTGAAACCGAAAAGTTCGGATTGCCCGAAGGCACTTTTTGAAAATCTTGATTTTCAAATTTCTTCATATCATATCATCATATTGTGACAATACTTATACTTAACACAGTCTCGTATCCACTTATTACATCAATTCATATAGCCAATCATATTCAATCTCAATTCATCAATTTAATCATATACAAATCAAATTCATAACCATGAATGCAATTTATTTCTTTAAATCATAAATCAAACGTATACAAATTCATAAAGCACATTGTTCAATTTTTTTTTCAATTACTTCGAAAACATGATTTTCATAAATCTTGTATTTTCTTAAAAACATTCCGAAAATATTGAATTTAATCCTTCGAAAATAAAAAATTTCAAACACTTATATAAAAAATAATTTCTTAAAATTTTGCTTCTTGATTTCTCAATAACACAAGCTTAGCTTAAAATTCAATAAATAAACATACTACTCACCTCGAATCGATGTTAAAAGCTTGTCCAAAACGTCAATTTGCCCATAGCTTCTTTCTTTCTTCCAACTAAAAATTACCTAAGCCATAAACATCCAAATTTAACATCATAAAAATCATAATCCTCAAATTAACTATAGGAAACCCAGTTCCATCATATTTTCAAGCTTTCTAAAGCATCAGTTTCCAAAAACTCCAAATTTCAAAAATTTGGGGCATAAGCCCTAATCACAATTATCCAAAATTAATCAATCTAAACCATGCAATCTCTAAAATTGAACTTAGAAAACATAAACCCATATCAATTCCAAGGTTTCTAAACCAAAGCCCCATCAAAATTCACAAATCAAAAATTTCGAACCCTACCTCTTCTTCCTCCATTTTCGGATTTTTGAACTCCATTAGGGAGCTTTCATCTTCTCCCTCCCCTTTCCTTTGAAAAGCACCGAAAATCCCTCTCAAATCTTGAAGAAAAATCGAAACTCTAAGCTCTCTCTTCATTCTTCATCTCCACCGAATGCTTCTTCTCCTTCTCTCTTCTTCTCTTCGTTTTCTTTCTTCTCTTTATTTCTGCTCATTTTCGTGCCTTCTGCTGTCTAAAACGACAGCTCTTCTTCTCCTTCATTAATGAAAGAAAAAATGACCTAAAAGCCCTTACATGTAAGCCTAAACTTTAACCCTTTTTAACTGGACTTCCTACTTTGCCCCTGCACACATTTTTAAAAATCTGACATCTTGCCTCCAACTTTTGAGTGGGCAAACGAAATAATTTGGTAACACTTCCTTCTAGAGAAATGTTACTCTATATCTTACGTTTCCAATGCCACTAAAAACACTCAATTTGGATCAGAAACGAAGGATTTATGGCCAAAATACTATCAGACCATCATAAAATCGAGACTGAATTCAAAACCTAACTTCAATTCAGAAATTGAATATCTTAGGGGCCAAATTGAAATTCGATCTCTTTAGATGATTTGTACCCCTGTATCTCAATTTTATTTTGCCTCAAGAATTAGCTCAATTGGATCTCTACAGCTCCCAAATTTCTCAAAATACTGAACCATGTTCAGAAAATTATCTAACTCATAACCTTTAACCCATCCTTTCACTTAGGTTCAATCAATCTCTTTCCATTTAATCTCCTAAAAATCATAATTTCTCGTGAAAAAGTAGCTAAATGTCTTAGGAATCCAACGCTTTAAAATTTGAATCAATCGGATGTCGGACGGAGAAATTATAGACAAAAGATTACAAAAGGATTAGATTAGAAGCAAAATAACTGAATTTCAAATCTATTGATAAAACTGAATTTTCCAAAAATTGTAACT
>JANZXV010000210.1:13086276-13096307 GCA_027576455.1 Erythroxylum roigii
CGTGGATACCTTTAGAGATAGTCTCTATTGGCTATTCAGGTTTGAGACTTCATACCGACACCTGGATCCTGGCTTCGAGAAGGTCCCGGGAATAAAAATTTTTGTTTTCCGCTGCTGGAACATGTGATGTTCCTCCCGGGATTTTCCTACAGATGCTCCCTTAAATCCCTTAGTAGTACACTCAATAATGATATGCCCATGTTTCTTACAGTAAACACAAAAATTCTTCTTCTTACAATAAGAAACCACATAGCCATACTCCTTACATTCGTGGCATTGAACCTTAGACCAATCCCTCTGAGCTTGCCTTCCTTTAATTCTTCCAACAATAAAAACTTATTCTACTCCTTTATTACTTTCTAAAGATGCCTGAGTAATCAAGCAAGTCTCTTCGCGCAATAATTCACTAAGGACTGAATCAATATCAGGCACAGTAGTCCGACTCAAAATATTCTCCTTAATAGGTTCATATTCTGGTCTGACCTCTATGAGAAATTGCATAACTTTTCTTTCATCATATAACGCATGCAAATCCTAAACACAACAATTACTGGTAATATTCTCCATACTGGCAACCTCAAGATCAGACCACAATGTCATGAACCCAGCATAATATTGATGTATATTTTTATCTCCCTGAGACGATTAAAAAATGTCATGTGTAATTTGGAACTTACGGGCAAGATTAGATTGTTGGTATACCTTGGCAAGATAATCCCACATCTCCTTTGCAGTACGCAAACCTCTCATAGATGACCCAATGTACATGGTAACTAAACTCAAAATCCAAGAGATAATTTTTGCATCATCGACTAACAAATCTGCCAATTCTTTCCCTCCCGCAGATGGTTTTGTGATAGAACCATCAATATGTCCCCAAAGACCCTTCCCTTGAACAAAAAACTGAAAGTGGAACCTCCGATTTGGATAATTTCCACCATCAAATTTGAAGGTAATGAAAACTCCCTTTTCAGATGCCATAAAAACAATTCTAATCAAACAAATTAATTTAAAATAAATGAAGAGAAGGGAAAGCAAAGTTCAGATCAAAACTGAACAGTAGAATCTCATAAGAATAGACGAAAAAATTAAAACAAAAGGGAAATCCCTTGCTCTAATACCATGAAAACCAACAAAGAAACAAAGAATTTAGTTGAGAGTGGCTGTATATGCCCCAACACTTCCTTTACTACAATATATATCTCATAGAATTAGGTTACACATGTTCAAAGATGCATACTTACAAAAATGCCCTTAAACTATACAAGAAATACAATTACAATTAAGTAATATCACTAATATCCCTTGATTCACAGGCTCTTTATAATTTCATCAATTTAAGGTGGAATAAGCTATGTTAGTATAAAAATTATAGTAAGCTACAAAGCAAGTGCTATAATCAGGACAGGAGATTGTTCATAGGCAATTCCATAAGCTATTACAACAAGCCTGAGATTGAGAATGAATTTTCTATAATTAGTCACAATCCGAGTTTTGGAATGTCCAAAGATTCCTCTATTTCTTTCTCTCAATATGAGTTAAACAATCCATCTAAATGCAATCTTAAAAACCTTATTATCTACTTTATTCTTCAAGAAGAGGTCAGAGGCCCATTGAGTGGTAGTTAACAGTCCTCATAGGTACACACTAGATTGAAAAGTCAAAGTAAAATTTTTCCCATAGTTGAGGAGTAAAAGCAGTTATAAAATAGATGATCATGAGTCTCTTGCATATCTCCACATAGAATATGTTGTCAATTGGGAACTTAATCTTGTCTTTAGTGCCAAGATCTAAGTTATTGCTAACTAAATTATGATGGAATAAGAAGGAACAATTAGGGGGTTACATGTTAAATCAAAGGATTGTAAACTTGATGAGGATCTATTAATAATTTCTTATATTAGTAGTTGCAAAATTTCAAAGAATTGTCTAAGGCATTAAACATAATTTGATTTGTTTGGATTAGGAGGATACCTCGACGTTAATTTGATTATGTCATGGAATCTCTTAAAAGAGTGGAATGACTAATGTTAGGACCTATTTGGCAGTATAACTTCAACCTTAATATTGATAGGAACAATAGGCTCGAGTATGTTGAAGTTCTCTTAACAATAAAGAGTGCCAAGACTATGCCAATGATCAAACTAAAAGTTAATAGTTTTTCTATTGCAAATTTTGTGTTTAACATGGGCCTGTATGAAGCTCCTATTGAGCAAGTCTTGATGAAAGGTATTTGACTGTTTGGCTTTATTCTCATTATCCAGATGCTTTGATTTTTCAAATGGTATGTGTGGATTCACTTTAGATAAAATACTCTCTTTCTCTACGGGAAAATTTCACAACCTTTTGGCCATTTGTACTTTAGGCATACTTTTGATAGGGAATATGTATAGTTCTTTATTCTACTTAGGGAGACAAACTATGCTCTATTTGATACCCGAAAATCTCATGTTCTGCAATTTCCACTCGATATGAAGTCCCTTATAAGCTTGTCAATTTTCTTTATGTTCCTTTTAGGTAGTGCTAAGTGGGAGCACTAGTAGACATTAAAATTGTTGAGCATATATATTGCTAGTTAGAGCCTTCCAATATAAGACAATTGCCTATTACATCAATATTGAAGTCTTCTTTCTATAAAGCTGATATGGGAAGATCAATCAACTACACTTAATTTCTTTCTAGAAATAGTAACCCCCAACTACATAAAAGGGAGTTGTTAGAGTTCTAGTCCAAGGGATGAGGTAAAAAGCTAAACATTTTTGTGATTGGAAGTTAATAGATAGAAGTAACTTTTCATTAAGTTAAAATTCAAACCTGATGCCTCCTTAAATATTTCTAAAGACTACGTAAGTAACATAATAGAGTTATAATCAGCCCCACAAAGCAGTAAGAGATCATCACATGAAAGATTTGAAGCTTATAACATTTATAATGGAATCTAAAACTAGGATCTTTAGCAATGTTGAGAGCAACGATCCTAAATAGAATCTCCATAATGATTACAAATAAGTAAGGGGATAAAGGATCCCCTTACCTCAACCTTTGAGCTATTTTAAAGAGCTTTAATGGCTCCTTATTAATCACAACAAAATAAAAGATAGTGGTGATGCATGATTGAATCCAGTTTTTTAATTTAGGGGGTAATCAAGAGCCTGTAGGAAATTTAGGATGAATTCCTAATAAACAGAGCTAAATGCCTTTGTGAATTCTATCTGAATAGCACAACTATTAATGGTTTTGTTAGTACCATAACCTCTAAAGAGTTCTTGAGCAAAGAACATATTATCACTAATACTTACTTGTCCCTAAAAGGGCTCCCCAACAAGGAATAATGAAGTTAGAAAAGGACTCCTTCATTTTGTTTGCAAGGACTTTGGAGATCATTTGGAAATAACATTACAATAGGCAATAGGCTTGTAGTCATTAAGGCATGACTGGGGGGGGGGGGTGTTAGGGATCTTAGGGACTAAAAAATATTTTATTTAGTTCAAAGAGTATCGAATAATTCTAAGAATGTTTTAGTCACCATAGGGACAGTTTGATCCCAAGTGTTATCAAACTTATATTAAAATCGTCAAGTTAAGGAGATTGTTAGGAGGAAAAGAGAACAAGACAAATTTGATCTCATTTGGGGTAACCTTCTCAATTAATAATGGAATACAATGGGAGAATATAACATCCTAGAGAGTTGATAAGATTTTCAGGAAGGTTGGTAACATCTCTACTTTTACCTAGGAAATACTTGAAATGTGCTTATGCAAGCTCCTTAAGCATATTCTGATCATTTAAAAAATCTTCCCTAGAATCCTATAATAAGGTGATTTTTCCTTTATTCCTTCTTCCTTGGATCACGTTATAGAATTATTTAGAATTTTTATCACCCTCTTGCAACTATATGATATGGCCTTTTGTCCTAATTGGGAGCTATAGTTTTGCAAGGCTATGTCATATTTCTTTTGTTTAGCTAGTTTATTTGCTTTTAGGACTGGATCATTAAGATGAAGGGAAAGGGCTTTCTAAGCTCTATTAAGTTCATCAATTGCCTCTCTTTTGTCTAGTAATAAAGGAATTTCGCTGACTTTGAGGAGGAGTTTGCATTCAAATTTAATTGGCTTAAGGATTTGAACACATCTATATGTATGAAAGTCTCTACAATCTATATTCAAAACCTTTCCAATTAAATATTTGAGATGAGGATGTTGTAAAAAGAGAATTAAATAATTTAAAAGGGGCTTTGCTTTTGTAATTCAATTGGTTAAGATCAATAGAGATGAGAAAATGAACCAAGATATGAGACTTACCAAAGTGGGCAAAATTGAGGGGAAAAAGATTAATCTCTAATCCATTGATCAAGCATCTATCCAGTTTGCTTTGAATAAGTTTGTCACCACTTTACTGATTGTTCCAAGTATAATGAGCCCAAGTGTATCTAAGATCTAATAATCTAATAGTAGATGTTAAGCATATAAAGGGTAAGAGTATAATTATGATTCGCTACAAACATATAAGGGGATCTGATGTTAGCTTTAATTTGCTTTAAATACCTCAATAAATTGTCTCTTTGAAATTCTCTATTTTCTACATACTCAACTATAATTGTTGAAAAGGAATGAGAGAATTTTTGGATCAATTCACAGTAGATATATTAATCTAAACAGTACCAACTTTCTATGTGAAAAGAGAGGGATTAAGTGAAATAATCACCCTACCATTGGGATAATTAAAGTGATTAATTTAGGATATCCAATCTTTCTAAAAAAACCCAAAGACCCATGTTAAAGTTCTCCTCTTTAATTTTTGTCTCAACAAGACTGAAAAAAATACGACTTTTGTAATCTTAACTAGTTTTTGAGAGCCCTCTATTTATTATGGCAATTAAGGCCCTTTATGGTCCATATTAGAAAGTTCATCCTAATTATTTGTTCTTACCCCTCTTTCTTCTAGTTTTTTTATTACTATAGCTAAGGTTATGATTAAGTCCCACCAAGTGTGTTTTATTTATTAAAGAACTGCTAATTGTTGTTACCTCCTTATTGGCATTCATTATGTCTTTATCTCAGGAGTAATTGGAAAACACCCCTTATTGGATATCCTTACTCCTTGGAATAATTTTCCTTTCCTCTTAATTACAGTTGAGGTTCCAATGAATCACTCTTACTAGAGTAACCTCACTACTTTCTACCAAATCTTGCTTTTGAGCTTGTTATTTGTTTGATTAACTGAAACCTTTAGGTTGTGAGGGTTTTTGGTTCTTAGGGCACCAAACCTTCATTATTCCCTTTTTAAGAGGCTTCTAAGGATAAGGTAGCTTGAATGGGTCCTCTACTAGTTCCCCCTTACTGTTGAGTGTCATAGCTCTTAAAGAGTCTGGAAGGTTTCTACCAAGTTCCACCTCAATACAAACTCATGATAGCCAGTTCACTTTATGTTAGTAGTATTAGCATTCAAGGCAATAGGGATAATACTCACCCATGTTAGGATGTTCAGTTCAGTTTTGTCCAATGAAGTTTCGGGTTCCCATTGCTTGAGAAACAAAGGCTTTCCTTACACACGTCAGGGGCAAACTCATCTTCACTAACCATTGCATTTAGTAAACTAAGCCTTTTCCAGATAGTATTTACCCACTGATTTATTAGAGGGAATGCTGGACACTTGTCTAAGCACTATCCAACTAAAGCCCTAGTCCAATTCTTTGCTCCCACCTGTAGCACATAAAGGGGAGGAGAGATTGGGGAACCATCTTCTAGGGAGGGATCTATCTAGTTTCCCATAGGTAATCGGGTTGCCAACAACCTTGCTTTAAGTTAGTGTCTTTGTTACATTCTCTCTTAGAGCTAATCTTGGTTAAGTTGAAGGCTTTGGGATGGTACTCATAAAGGGAGGGAAGCAAGGGCCATATAGGTTTTTAGGCATGAAAATTTCTGGAGTATGTTGAAAAGGAAGTGGTGTAGAATTTTAGCTTACTAACATTTTCCAATAATGGTGAACTATCAGCCAAAAGTAGGAAGCAAGAAAACTAAAAAGGGGTAGGCTATCTGAAGAGGAAAAGAACTAGGTGAATCAATCTGGACTAGAGAGAAAGGGAAAGCAAGCAAAAAAAGTAAGAGAAATAAAGGGCTAGGAAGAAAAGAGAGAAGATGGAGATTTTTCTCTCACATTGTGATTAACCCTTTGAACTCTTTTTTATTTTTGTGATGTCCAATTAATAGGTTAGCATATAAAATCAAATGTAGCCTAATTTAATAGATGATATTCATATTAAGCAAAAATTTTCCTTTACTTCTATTTTTTTTTCAAACCTAGATCTTCAAGCTCATTTATGTTAAAGTTTAAAAATCTGAAACTTGAATTAAAAAAAGGCCATAATCAATTGAAGATTTTTTTCTTTGGTTAATATAAATCCATTTAGGCCTTGCTTAAGTTCATTATGCCAATAGACCCATATCTTTTTACAAGTCTATTAAGTCCTTTTTAGGCTTAAGATTTCAATTGAATTCATTGAATTTAAAATTTTTAGATTTAATAATTTTTTTATATTAGTTAAATTCAATTAAGATGGTCATTTTTCTAGAATTATCATATTTAAATAGGAGATTATCTCTTATTCAATGCCAAATTTTAATACATTTCTTATTTACTCAGGATGCATGTTTAAGTTTGATCCATTATAACTTAGTTTGGTTCTTTAAATCCATTTTAAAAATTAGATGTATTTCACTCCAAATTTATTTTATTTTTCTTTCTTGAATTGATTTAAAAAATTAAAGAATTTATTTTTAAAGCCTTAAATCTATGTTATAGGTTTTCTTTCCATTCTAAACCCTGTGACACAATTTAGGCATCCTTGTCTTTATTTTAAATTCAAGGTAAAATCATAAAATTTATACATTTAATCATATGTTTTATTTATAAATTCTTTAGCATGTTTGTTTTCTCTACTTCACACTCATATTTATTTCTTCATGTTCATAAAGTAGGTGTTCAACTAATATATGTCAACCAAACTCATGTTAAACTTATTAGAAAGAAAGAAAATTTTTGATGCGGGGACATTGATCGATCAAAAGAGGACATTGGTCAACCAATTTGACTATATGATTGACTAAACAAGTAACAAGCTTATTGGAAAGCAAGAGTGTAGATTTTATAAGACATTAGTTGACTATACAGAGAGATATTGGTCAACTAGTATATCTTGATAACTTCAAAATTAGACATAGAAATCAAATTAAAATGTTGAAAAATAATAAATAATGGAAAAATCAATCAAGGTAGTGAGGAAAAAAATTTAAAGAGTATTTAATTATGCAAAATCTATCCTCACTCATAGTTTTATTAATATATTAGCCAATTGATGTTATATATGCACAAATCCATCCCTATTTTGTATAAGATCTTTAAGTTTGGTGCTAAGGTCAACATTATACTTCAAAAAATATTCAATTCCTTATCCATGGTTCAAATCCAACATTCATCACTAAAGGTTTAGACTCAATTTGAAAAATAAAAATAAGACGTGGTAAAGGATCAAGTGGAACTACCAATCCGCACCATTTTATCCTGTATAGTCTCCTTTAATATGTTGCTTAGAATACGTCAAGCAATGTTGGTTCTAGGAATCTGCTCCAACTAAACTCTATGGTCCATTATAGCATACCTCACAACAACATTCTCTGAAACAATTCCTTTAATTGAACTTAGCTCCATTACATCACAAAAAGGTCCCCCTTGCATCCATTGATCAAGCTCAAATAAGGTTGTTATTATATGTCCTAAGATGGCTAAAAAATGATTCATTATAGTTCCCCTTAGTTTAAACATATTCATTAAAATCAAAGATATATTGTATTATGGTTGACTACACCATATGCTTTTGGTGTCTAGGTGATACGTATGTAACCATCTTATATATGGAGCTTCTTTATCATTGAACACCCTCCATATATACTTGAAAATCAATGTTTTGTTAGTAATGCATATTAAAATTATACCCAAGCAATCCTCCTTCTTTGGGGCATATATCTCTCTCCACTTTACCTTCTCTAGAGCCTATTTAGAGGAATCTCTTGACCATAGAAAATGTTTAACAATTCTTTTTAAGGTCTTAATAACATTCTTAGGAAAGATTAAATGGGCTACCTAGCAAATATAAAGACTATTGATTATAGAGTTCAGTAGTTTAATTCTTCTTGCAAATGGAGTGAGTGGTTACACCAATGTTAATCCTTTTCTACATCTTTTCAATCAATGGTCTGAAATCAACTTGTTTTGACCACTTAGAGGTAATAGGTATTGCCATGTAAGTAATTAGGTTTTACTAACCTTTAAACCTATAATAGAATAGAGCTAATTGGATAAGCCCAAAGCACTAGTAAATACTACTATCATACTCTTATTCCTATTGATATTCAACCCTGAAAACTCTTGGAATGTGTTTAGTGCTATCATTAGTGCTTTAACTAAGCAAGGATCAGCCTTGCAGAATAACATTAAGTCATCAGAAAATGTGAGACTCATAATTCCTTGCCTTTTACATTTAAAGTGATATTTAAACTTGCTTTTATACAAATGACCTACTTGATCGTTCTATTCAATATCCCTATAGCCACAATGAATAAGTATAAGGATAAAAGTTCCGTATGTCGCACTCCTTTAGCACTTTTGAAGACCTTAATATGCTCACCATTAACAAGTACATAATAAGAAACTGTTATAATACATTGACGAATCCAATTTATCAACATATTAGGGAAGCTAAATACCTTAAGAGTATTCAAGATGAAGCTCCGATCTAAGGTATCAAAGGCTTTACGAAAATATATTTTTTAATTTTTCCTACTATAATTTTTGAAAAACTCTTAAGCAAGTAAAATGTGGTCCCCAATTTGCCTCCATTTTATAAAAGCTTTATTCAAAAGTGTCAGTGTATTTAGAAAGGACATTCTTGAGCCTATTAAAGATGACTTTGGAAATGATTTTATAAAAGGTGTTACATCATAGGATAGGCCTAAAGTCCTTCAAGGAGTTAGGGAAGGTTCCTTAGGGATAAGGCATATGAATGTCTTGTTGATCTCTTTTAAGAGCTTTCCATGGTTGAAGAACTCTAATATTCCCTCAATTACCAAGTCTTTGATCAATGGTCTTAACATAGACATTTAGTCCATCTAGACTAGGTGCCTTGTCTTATAGTGTAAGTCAAATAGAGCACTCTCAACTTTAAAGGTAGTGAAGGGAGAGCTTAAGAACTCCTTTTCCTAAAGGGATAATTCCTCTTTAACAATATCCTAAAATATAGCAAGAGAAGAAGACACTCTATTTAGAGAAGCATAAGCCGCTGAAAAATAATTGTAAGCTTCCTCCTTCATTCCTTCATAATCATTTATCTTAACACTCTCAACCTTGGTGAGGGAGCTTATTCTATTTCTATTGCTTTTTATTAGGATAATCCCAAAGTAGAAGTTTGTGCATCTTTCCCCATCATTTAGGACCTATTTGGTTGAGGGGTTAGGGATGGAAGGGAATGGAACGCAACATATTTCCATCATTTGGTTGAGAGTTTCATAATAGAATGGAATGGGATGGAAGCAGAAGGTTTCATGTTACGTTCCATTCCATCCTAAACAGTGAAAATAAGAAACCTCCGATTCGGGAGGTTTAGGATAGAAAGTAAACTAATAAATACATACTACCTAATATACCCTCAATAATTCTTCTTAATACCAACTGTGACCAATTCATAATATTAATATATTAAATAGAATATAAAAATATTTAATATAATAAATTTTATTAAATAATTAATAATAATATTTTATATTATTAATAATAAATTATATATACTTAATAATAAAATAAAAATTATATTTAAAAATAATTTATTTATATTTTATGTATATAGAAATATATACAAACAATTATTTCTATATAAATATAAATAAAAATTATTTTAAAATATAAATCACATATAATAGAATATAATATGTAACACCCCACTCCCGCGTGACCCGAACCCGACATCGTTGGTGATATCC
>JANZXV010000210.1:13106597-13121416 GCA_027576455.1 Erythroxylum roigii
TTACTTACGCAGGTTTTGTTTTAGAGAAACGTTTACAAACTAAAGTGATAGTAATTCTGAATCAAACAAAGTTATTTGTTTTAAAAAGGGTTTTACGAAAAGGTTACACAATTCAACCCCCCTTCTTGTGTATCTGATTATCATTGTATTAACGTGTGATTCACTTCAATAGTGACTTAATTCACTATGCCGAATAGTTCTAAGCATAATGGTGTGTTGCTGAAAAGCATAACTGCACCCTAAAGGACTTAAAGAAGTCAATGCAGAACAAGACTAATCTACCTGACTATTTAAAATTTAAAAAACCCAGCCTTGCACACATTCGTGTATGGGACTGCCTTACTGAGGTAGTATAATCCTTATAAAGAAAGATTGCATGCTCGTTCCGCTCATTACTATTTAGTACGATATCTTGACCACTTTAAGGCTACGACTTTTACACTAGAATAGTGGAATTACAAACAGCTAAGTTTTTGGAACATAATGTCTACGATGATGGTAGGCCCATGGACCCTTCAGATGATAATAGGGTGGATACTATAGTTATTATGTACCCGTCACTCATACAATTAGATTCGTGGATCTAGGTCTCTATACCGTGCCTGTATAGGAACAATAACCCATACCTGTAGACACAAATACATATAATTCGCGATATTTTTTGATAAAACGTTGCGAATTGTTTAGATTTTTCATGAAACGTCGCGGATTTGTCAAACTTTTTGCGACGTTTTATCAATAAAACGTCGTAAAATAGAAATCATGACATTTTGTTGAAGAAAACATCACGGAAGGTTCAATTAATATTTAAAAGTATTCATTTCCCACCATTTTGCCAGTTTGTTCTATGATGTTTCTTCTTCTGGCTTCTTCTTCTTCTCCGCCTTTTGGTCCCTAACAAATAACCCCCTTCACTCTTTTCCATTCCTCTCATCTCTCTTTATCTCTCTCTTTAAAACCCAAAGCACAGCTCTGTCTGATTGCACCGGTAAGTTCCTTTTCAATTTTGTATAGGTTTTCATCAATTTCCGCTTTGTTTGATTTGTTTATGGAGTTTTTGTAGTTGATCTGTAGTTGGACTTACATAATTCGTGATGAAAGAAGGTAAATCGAAGTCCGATACTAAGAACGCTAAGTGAGTTTCGTTTTTTCTTTTTTGGTGCTTTTTTTTTATTTTTGTTCTGGAATTAGGTTTCACTGAGGTCCTTGCAGATCTTAGATCTAGAAATTTTTGGACTCGGAGTGAGTATTTTGAGGACTATGTTGGCCAATTTTCCCTGGCTTCCTTATCATCTACAAAAATTGAGGATGATTAACCAAACACTGAGACCCACATGCAGAACGTTAAAGAAAAGATTAAAAAACCCCTTTGTTGCTTTTATCTTTCACTTAAAGGATCAACAACATTCCCAAGTTTTGGCGTTAGAGTGATCTCTAGCATATTACAAGTCGATGAAATGATAGTCCTAGTCCGTCGATTTGGATCTAACTATAGCAAGAAACGACACCCCTATTTAAACTTATACACTTTCTTTTATTAGGGTTTTATTCACTCAATAGGAAGAGGGTAAATCGAATTGCAATGGGTATAGAGAATCAGTTGCTAGTGGATTTAGGGCATCTCTTGGCGTTTGACCCTTAAGATTCATTCTCCCCTTTACCATCTTCAAGGTTTCTTTTACATATGCTCTTTATCTTATGCATATCCAAATTTGAGGTTCTAAGTTTTAAGTTTTATTTAAATGGCTCATGTTACTGGTATTTGATCAGTAATTGGTTGAATGCATTTTATCTTAAAATAACTGGTTTTGTTGAGCATACCACTCTTTTGGTTTGTTGCCAAAGAAATTGTTTCCGTTTTTGGTTATAGAGTCTTTGTTCCTTTTGAAAGATATTTTGTTTGTTTTAGGTGTATTGTAATTACTACTATTTGGGTAATCAATTTTGGTTATCTTTTGTTTAACTCTCGGTCTTAATCAGAATGATATTGTAGTTGACTAAAGGTGCTTTCTTGGAGAGTTGTGTAATAATGCTAATAGCTAAATGACGCAAGACTTCTAAATTTCGTTCAATTGGAAGCAATGCTTCAATGAAATAATGACGAGTAGTTACTGGCATTGATTTTTTTTTTAATTTCCATGTATTGGGATATGCCAATAGATTAAGATTTGTACTGAAATTCTTGCTTTTGATGCGTAACACAATCTGAAATCTGGTTTGTTCTAAGCAATTTGCTATTTGCAAGGCGAGAGACTTCAAACGTATGACTAAAGGTCTTGGTTAGATGTCTGGAAAGTTTCTATCAGAATGCAAGACCAGATCCATATGCTTATATTTTAACTTCTTATTCTTGTTCCTTTTGCAATTTGTTAGGGATGAGTTGGTGAATGAATGCCTAAGAAAAGGTACTGAGCTAGTTCAAGCCATTGTTGATCATCTATTTCACTTACCATCAACTAAAGATATAGATGGTCCAATTGTGAAGCTCCCTCCTTCGACAACGAAATTGCCAAGGGAGAAACATATACGATGTTCCTTCCACTTTATATAACCATTCTTTGGCTGCATTGTCAAATTTCCCTTAAATATGGAGAGTGCAATGTTTTCACTTTTCCCTGAGATCTATGGTCTTCTTTTGCTAATTTTTGAGATTTTTCTACAGAGTGAGGGGAGGAGTGGATGGTGTTAATTGCATGCCTCTTCTAGGAAGGATAATTTGTGCATCACATCTATTTTATTTCTCTCTACCATTTATCTGAATTAGGCATATATGATGTTAGAAG
Source organism: Erythroxylum roigii (assembly GCA_027576455.1). Classification (NCBI taxonomy): domain Eukaryota; kingdom Viridiplantae; phylum Streptophyta; class Magnoliopsida; order Malpighiales; family Erythroxylaceae; genus Erythroxylum; species Erythroxylum roigii. The sequence goes on from JANZXV010000210.1 coordinate 13,109,381, forward strand.
AAAAAGTGTTTTTCTGAATATTTTAGCTTGAAAATCCATTTAACTCTTATCTTTTGGTTTTAACTTCCAAAGCCTAAACCTCTTACGCAATGGGAACAATTTGCCAAAGCCAAAGGTATTGATTTAACTATCATGTGCAATGTAGCTGGGTAATAATGAGTATATTGTAGGATATGTCTCATATTCATTAAGTGTTTGTACTTGTTGAGCAATGGACTTTATGTGTACCATTTGTCTAATTTTTGTCTAGAACAACTATGTTTTTAGTCCTTTGATTTGATGCTTTTTCCTTATTGAAGCCTCTAATCATTAATTTAGTTGCTCCACATTAAGTCTTTTGTTAACGTTCTTAACAAAATCATATGTAACATCCAAGCTAGAAGAACATGTCACTCACAATTGTGTGTCCAGCTCAGGTTATGTTGATGTCACATAATACTTCTGTAAGGACATTAACCAAAGTCCTAATATAGAGTGATTAGTAAAGTTGGAGGACTAAATTAGAAAGTTTAGTGGTTACTGAAATAACTAGCACATTTGAGCTTGATAGCGGCTTCAGCAATCAAGGAATTAACTATTTAATCAATTTATGAGTTCCTTAGATTTTTATTGATTTAAAACATTCTTATCGAGCATTCTTAAAATTATATACAATCCTTCACCCTCTGCATCTGTGAAGATTATTACCTTGAAAAGTGGCCAAACTCTGATGACTGAAGCCTTCATATTCTCTGGATGTATCCAAGTGGTTTCCAACATTGAAGTTGTTTTCCTTTCAGGTTCACCACGATATGACAAAGCCATTGTGCCATTATTTCATATATACAGGTCACAATTCATACCTAACAGGAAACCAGCTCAACAGTGACTGTAGTGATAGTCCAATTATGAAGGCGTTGGAGAGAGGTGTAAGAGTGATAGAACTTGATTTATGGCCCAACTCAGACGAGGTACATGTAAAACATGGAAGGTACGCCAATTTTGTTCTTCTATAACGACTCTAGATTCTTAGAGTAGGATATGTGAAGGAGTGCAGATTTCATCCTCTTTTGCCGTATATATGCTCTGTTCATTTCTAATTTCTTGCATTTTAATATTTTACTTTTCTTTGTTCCTAACCTGAAATACGTGAGACGCGCTCTTTCAACTTCAGGACCTTGACAACTCCTGTGGAACTCCTTACATGCTTGAAAACCATAGACAAATATGCCTTCTTTTCATCGCCATATCCTGTCATAATAACTCTTGAAGACCACCTTACCCCAGAACTTCAAGTTAAAGTAGCTCAGGTGATATTTAATTTTACCTCAATGAACGAAAGCCAACACTTTTTACTCCTGCAATCGCTTTACACTGACCAAAATGCCGTTTTTCTTGTTAGATGATCACCGAAACATTTGGAAACAAGCTGTATCGTCCTGAATGTGAATGTTTGGAAGATTTACCTTCACCAGAAGATTTGAAGTATAGGATAATTATTTCTACCAAGCCTCCAAAAGAGTATAAGAAGGCTGAAGGTGGTAAAAGCAAAGGAAGTAAATCAGAAAAAGATTCCGTCGTTGATTCCTGGGAAAAGGATCAGGAGCCATTAGATATCACAGGCGATCAATATATTGATAATTTGGTCGGTTAATTTATGCAAACTGATTATGTAACGGCCAAGGTGTTGATTTCCAAAATTTTTGCTTCTATTCCTTGCAGAGTAGCAGTGATACAGATGAGGAGAGCGATGAAGTGCCGCGAGAATCACAGTATAAGCGTCTAATTACCATTCATGCTGGAAAACCCAAGGGTGGGTTAAAGGAAGCACTTAAAGTTGAACCCAATAGGGTTAGACGCCTCAGTTTGAGTGAATTAGCACTAGAAAAGGCAACAGAGCATCATGGGAAAGATGTTATCAAGTAAACAGCCATATCACCAACTTCGAATGCAATATCGTCCCGTATTTTCTTGAGATAAAAAAAAGGTTTGCTTCCAATTTCCGTCTGCAGATTTACCCGGAAAAATCTTTTAAGAGTGTATCCTAAAGGCATGCGGTTTGACTCTTCTAACTACAAGCCTCAGCTTGGCTGGATGCATGGAGCTCAAATGGTCGCTTTCAATATGCAGGTTAGGATTCTTCTTTTTCTGCAAATTAATCATAAAGGATAATTTGCTTTTTTCTTTCATTCACTAACTCGCTGGACAGGGATTGAATGCTCAGTTTGCTTTTGTATATAACTTGTCTTAGAGAAATAGGAGAAAGGGTATCTTCACCACATTTCGGTTTGCTAGCTTAAAGAGATGGAATTTTGTAAGTCAGGTAGCAGACTATAGTTGTCAAACTTAAGTTTGGAAAGACGCTTGAATTACTGCATCTTACATTGATATAGAGGCACTTTCATGGCTTGAAAGATGTTGATTTTTTTTTTTCATTCAGAAAAAAGGCCAATGGGTTTAAGATCTTAATGTTTAAGGCCAATTGAGTTCTACTATAAGTACACTAAACACTCTTAAGCTTTAATTTAAACATTGAACTTGCAATTTTTAATTAAAGATATTCTAAGTTTTAAATTTGCAAATGCAGTATGAGTTTAATTAATTAGACATTCCCCAAAATCCTATATTCTAATGAACTTGTATCAAAATAGTTTTTACAAAAATTTTAATATATTCATAGGTTTAGATAAAACTTAAAGATTGAAGCAAATATATTTTTACAAAAAATCTAAAAATGTTATTTTCCTTTTTATTATAATAATCCAATTATTGCTATGGGATCTGAATCCAACACTTGTCAAAATTCTTCGGACAGCAAACTTTAGTAAGACCAGTGGGACAAAACATTAGTGTCCACCCGCTTCACTCACACTTTGACTTTCTTGGATTAGGATACTCTCACTTCTCTGCTCTACACTCTATATTGGTTCGTATTACCATTGTGCAAGAGCTAGCGTAGTATATGCAGGCTAATTAAGCGACTAAGTTTAAGACACTGATGTCATAGCGGGAGTCGGTGCTTTCTTAAGGGCTGCTACTGGAACTAACAGAAGAAATATGCATGCTTAATCTTGCTTCCTTCCTGTAAATAATGACATACTGAAGTCGTGGAGTAACAAAATAAATGCAGTGGATCAACCACTTTTGAGGCCTTCTTCTGTCGTAATATCATCTGCAGGGATATGGAAGATCTCTTTGGTTGATGCATGGAATGTTTAGGGCCAATGGCGGTTGCGGGTACGTGAGGAAACCTGACTTCCTGATGAATGACGAAACGTATAATCCTAAGGACAATTTTCCAGTGAGAACAACTTTAAAGGTAATCTTGTCCACCTCCAATTGTTCTCCTCTTCTCTTTTCATGTTTAGAAAGCACTAAATACACTTTCTCGACAGGTCAAAGTATACATGGGAGACGGATGGAATTTGGATTTTAAACGAACACATTTTGACTTGTGTTCCCCACCAGATTTCTACACCAAGGTAAAATTGGGCTTTTTTGTGGATTGTGTTCTTTTCATAGTATTTAGTAGTCGGTGGCATTTGCATGAACTCAAAGAAGGTCACCTTCACATGGTAGGTAGCCATAGCAGGAGTACGTGGTGATGTGAAAAAGATGAAGACAAGGGTAATAGATGACAACTGGACACCTGTATGGGGTGAAGAGTTCACGTTTCCACTGTCAGTTCCGGAGCTGGCTTTACTTAGAATCGAAGTTCACGAGCACGACATAACTGACTCAGATGATTTTGGTGGGCAAACATGTTTGCCTGTCTCGGAACTAAGACAAGGCATTCGAGCTGTTCCTCTTTTTAGTCGCAAGGGAGAGAAATACACCTCAGTAAGGCTTCTCATGCGTTTCCTTTTTGTATGAAGCATTATTAACTTTCCATTGACATCATGTTCTTGGATTCTTACAAGTATGCATTCTTTCGTTTTTATGTTATGGGATCAAAAATTTTGAGAACGTAGTTCAGTTGTATTCGCACTTGTAAGAATTGTGGCCCGTAGATATTGAATATCAAAAGGCAACGATTACATAACTAACTATCAATGGAGAATCATGGCAATCACTTTTCACTTAAATAAATTTAATTTCACTATAATCAATACAACAAAATTAACATTTGGCAACCAAAAAAATAGTATCTAAAGATGTAAAAAATGTTGCCTATAGTTTTTAGCTATGTTTTCATTTTGTCGTCCAAAACATCGCCAAATCTTCGTAAATGACAGCTATAGGTGACATTTTAAGAAATTGCACCTATAGATTTTAGCTATGCTTTTTTTTGGTAGTTAAATACTATTAGTTATGTTTCTAATTTATTACATTTGTAATCAATATTATTGTATATAATGTATTGATATATTCTTTATTGTTAATTTATTATACAAATAAATTGTATAAAATAACTGAAAATATGAAGAATTGTATATAAAAAGTAAAATATCATTAAATTATACCCCCATAAAGAATATTTTTTGTATACAAAATCATATGAATATTAACTTTAGTTAGACGAAAATAAGCCGTAGTTAAGGTATACTTTGTTTAGAATAATGTTATTTTGAGTTTGAAAGTTTCCAACATAGTTAAAGTATACTTTGTTTAGAATAATATTATTTTGAATTTGAAAGGTTCCAACATAGCACCAATTGCTAATCAAGCTATACTATAATTTTCATTCAGTAGAAATGACTATTTGGATCAAGTAAGTTCTTTAATGAATTTAGTATAATTACTTCAATTGTTAAAACAGTAATGTACTATATAATATTTAAAGCCATTATGTATGCAAACGTAATTAAGATTTCAACAAAGATCTAGACATATATTTAGGCAATTCCTCTTTATTATAATGATAATTAAGATTAAAAATGTAAGAATTAAGTTAGTAGCTATAGAAAGTCTTATAAAATTCTCTTATTAAACCAATGTTCCAATAGTAGTATGTTCTTCATACAGAGATATGGTATGAGATACTTAAGTGATTGGCTTAGTGTAAGTGGGATATTGATGGTTTATAGCCTAAATAGCCAATCAGTTGTTTCTAGTTCTTATAACATAATTATTTAAAAGCATCCTTCATATTATGCAAATTTATTTAATTAACTAATATATAAGATAAAGTTCATTGTAAATAAAATTATGATAAGATCATAATTATGACATTCATATTACATTTATGTGTTATCTTTAAATTATTCTTATCCGTTGTTATAGTAAAAGTGCATATTAATAAAGCATAAAGACTAGCATATATTTTGTTTCTTCCTTATGAAAAAAGTAGTAAATTTCATAAAAATAAGTATGGAGATACTTAAAACAAATGCATGAGTGTTTGATAGAGAACAAGTTTACTAAATTAACCTGATATAAGAATTATATTTGGAACATTATTAGCACATATATGGAAATGTTTATTGCGATAATTACATAAATGATCGTTTGACTTAAGATCTCCAAAGCATCTGGTCTATCTCTCAAACTTCTTTGTAATCTTACACTTTTCAACAGATCTTACATATGAGGTCCTTTGTGCATCCACATATCATGCATCATGTTGGAAATGGGAAGAACGCAACTTAATGGTTTGATAATTGGCATTTTTTTGGGCCTTTATGTAACACTAACCTTTTTACAGCTTTAAGAGGATTTATCCTAGGAGATACTAAAGTCTAAGCTTTAATCTGGGATAATAGCTGGCATTAGCCGTTTCATATGTGTAAAGGAGTCAGTTCTGTTGTTTAACAATGGCCTTAAGATGAAATCAAATGGGAGCTCCACAAGTCTCACAAATTTACAGCTCAATCGTGTAAAGAATTATTGCTAGGACCTATGGTCAAGTTTTCACTATACAGATTGATATGGGGATTAGGTATTGCTCCAACTCATTCTTTCATCTCAAGGTTAGCTGCTCTACATAAATTTGGAATTATCAAGTTCTAAATTCTAGATATAAATTGCTCTCTTTGCTCTAGAGAAGCTGAAACTTTAGATCATATATTCTCCAAATGTTCGCAAACCAAACAACTATGGAGTGCTTTGATCAATATCTTTAAATTGCAAGACAAGGATCTTAGCTAGATGAATAGATTGGCTTTAGGTAACAAACTAAGATGGGCTAACAGAAAAGATCAAAGGATCTTCAAAACTGGTTTTGGTATGTTGGTGCATTATATTTGGAGGATGAGAAAAACCAAAATATTTGGTAAGGCTGTAGAGTTCAAGGAATACAGTTGGAGCCATTTATGGCTTAAACTAAGGATGGCGATCACGATCAATGCTAGTCATCTACTTATATCCAATTATATTAAAATGCAATTGAACATCTAGAGTATGATGTTGTTGGATATATCCAACTATTTACCTTCTTGATTAGTTTAGACTCCATTATCAAGAGATGTAACTTCATACATTTTTGTAATTTCCACCTTTTGAATGAATTTATTACTTAGTTGTTTTTTTAAAAGCATTTCATCTAATTATTGTTATATTTTGATACTAATTATGACATATTGTAGCCAAGGGTCGTTCAGTCGGTAGTTATTAGATACAACATGAACTATATTAAGATAGTTAAGTAATCAGTATATGATTCATCAAGCTAAAGCAATTAGGAAAAATATTTTGTTGTTCTTGATTAGTATTAATTTGAGAAATTCTTAGCTAGGGTTAAATAACAATTTCAAAATAATTCTCAAATGTCATTAATAAAGCTAAATACTAATGAAAAGAACTAATATGATGCGAGTCAAATATAGTTCACATTAACTTTATGCTTTATATCTAATTAGAATATCGTATGATGACATCATTGAATTGTAAGAAAAAATCATGTACAAAAATTTTAGTAAAAATTACTTTGATATACCTAATATTTAGATGATCATAATGCATTATTAAATGTCAATATATAGATATAAATTATTTAATTAGATAATTAATAATAAATTAAAGGATTTAAATTATTTAAATCCTAAATAGATTTAGAATTATAATTTACATTCATTGTCACCATGTTTATGAATCTAATTACAATGGAAGGAAAATAAGAGAGAAGCACGGTGAGAAGATAGATTGTGTTTTATTGGTGAAACCGATATATCATCTTCAACAAACGGATTTTGCTTTGTGATAGTGAATCGAAAATATCATATCCCGTTGTGGCAAGCAAAAGAAAACCTTAAATCATCAACAACCTTGATGGAGGAAGCATAGACTGACAAGCTTTGTGTCTTTGGATTTTTATGAGTATCTCTTCCCTTCTTTTTTTTTTTGTGTGGGGATGGAATTTTCTAAGACTTCATACACGCAAATGCACAGTATTTACGATGCCATTCTAAACTTTAGCCAAATCACTGATCCTTTTCCAAACTTATTCCCAGTTTTCTTTACCTTCTTGTGTTGTACAATTAGCAATTATAAGTTTTTCTCATAATTTACTTCTTTATTTGTTTTTGTGTACAAAAATGTCAAATTTGGGAAATATAATTACTTGTTTGGTTTTCTCTGTTCTCTATTATCATAAAAATATCTAATTATAATATCTTATTTAACTATCATATTATAATTAGATATTTTATGAGAATGGTTCCTTTCAATTGTATCTTTTGTGTTAAGCTTTTGATGAATGGAAGGTCATAACACATTTATCTCTACTCTATCTTCTTTTCTCTTCAATCAAACTCCCTCCCTCCACTATTTTAATCTTATCTCAACCCATTTATCTCACTTTTGTTTTTATATTTTTAATTCAAACTTTGCACATGTTTTAATTAATCATCATCATCATTTTTATTTTTTACTATTTCATATTTTTATCCCTTAATTTCAAACACAAACCAATCAATAATTTTAAAATTGTACATATTTTGCAAGATAAAAGCATTGAGTCAATAACTTATAAAATAAAATCATTGTTTTATTTACCATTGAAATGAGACTTTGTATAAGAAATTTTAAATTTAATCATCTTTAAAATGGTTTTATTTTCTTTTATATAAAAAATAATAACAATAAAATACCGACAAAACTTTCCAACTCAAATGGCCATTGAAAAAAAGAAAGACCCACTTTTTTGTTATCTCTTTCAACCTCACTTAAAAATCTTATCCTTTTATAATAAAAGCTATCGCTCGAATCTTATTCTTTTTGTTTATAGCTATTATACATAATCAACAATATTACTTTGTGGTTGCCATATAAAATTTATATTATAAAATAACAGTAATTAAATCTTTTAATATAAAACTTAGAAGTTTTTAAAAGAAGCTTTAGAGATTTATAATTTGAATATACTTATTTATATTATATTACATAATCATCATTCTCCAATTTATAGTTGTCAGAAGACTACATAATATAATTTAAGAGACGATTGTATTAGTCATTCCAATCTTTATATGCCTTAAGATTTTGACACATTCTCTCTTACATATATTTTTAATTAAACAGAGTACATTAAAACTTATTGTGAGTCATTATTGACAATATAAATATTACGTTTAAGTATTAAGTAATAAAGAAATATTATGTTGACAGATTTATTATCTTGTGATATCATTAGAAAGATAAGCAACTATATTCATATCTCTTAAATTAATCCTTTTCACTTCAAAAAATATTTAATAATAATTTTCTTCGTTTATCTCACAACACTCCTTTTAAAATAGAGATTAACATTCTATATTACCATTTCTTTAATGATTGTACACATGATTAGCTTTACAATGAGATTGGATGTCTTAACAAAATAAATGATATACTCTTACCTCTTATAATGAATTCCACCCAATAATATTTAATTGTCAAAGATCAATTTTTTTGGGAAAAAAGTAAAGAATACCATTGAAATAACTCATTAAGGAAACATTACAAAGTTGTTATACAAAAAGGCAACTAAGAAGATGTACATCAAACATTGAAACCTCACCAGTCATTCAATAAGCATAAAGGCATACTCCTAATATACTCTTCATGGTGTGACATATGACTATCGTACATACACCAGACACTATTCTTTAGACTATAAGAACACTTATACACACCAACCTAAACAATTTCTCACCAAACATTCATATTATTCAAGCATAATCCCTCCTATTGCTTTCTTAAAATAAGAAACGGAATCATAAAACCTCAATATCATTTAATCCAAAGTCAAATCCAATCTACAAGAGGAAGCAACCATACCATTGCACCTTTTAACTTCCTTGTTTAATATAAGCTATTCCCTGATCTATTGAGCGAGTTTAATTTGAATTTTTTTCCGTAGATCTCTTACATTGCTTTCCTTCCTAATTTTGTAAAGGTATAAGCCAAAAGCTATCATAAAATTCAACATATTCCCTTTGGAAATGTTTATATTCAAATGCAACCATATAAGGAACTCCAAGTAGTTAAGAATGGGGTTATTAAGATGACACATATCTTCAAATATCATAGGAGAATTTACAGTTAAAGAAGAGGCATATTAGTGTTCCATGGCTCTTTTACATAGGTAACAATTACTAGTGAGGTTGTGAAAGCTTAAACTATCTACAGTGACTACTCTATTCCTAGCAACCAACCATATAAGGAAAGAAACCTTAGGCAATGGATTCTTATTCCAAACAGCTTTGCACCAAGCCAGATTTTCTCCCCTACCTTTATGGATTACTTTATAAGAATTTTTGTAAAAATTTCTAAGTAAATTCCAAGAAAAATATAAGAGTCCTCGCTCTTAAAGTTAAGATCATATCTTGTTAATATATGTTTGAGCTCAGTAGGAACATTTTCTTAATGGTTGGAATTGGTCCATACTTTCTCCTTAAAATAACTTGTGAAACTATTCAAGATTGTAGGCATTACTTGAGGGTTGTGTAAAGGTCAAACATTGTTCCAGTTATCAAAGTAAAAAAGAAGCCAATTCATTATTTCTCGTATTACTCTTGATGCTCTTGGACAAAATCCCTCTATGTTTCAATGATTAAAATAAAAACCAAGAGAGAAAGGATTTGTTGTTGACCTCCTATAAACTTTTCCCTAATAAAAAATAATTATGAATCTACCTAATATAAATTGAGCCCTTATTCTCTAGTAGCTTCTATGGTTTCCTTCCTATAAAGACTATTGCTCAAATTGACTGGGGTGATTCCTAGTCCCCCTTCTTTCATTGGTTTACAAACTTTCTTCCAATTAACTTTATCATTATTTTCCATTATGACCCCAAGCCTATAGGAACCTTCTTAATAACTTCTTTATTTTTTTAGTCTGAGCCCTAGGAAAAAGTGTAAAGACCAATATATGTGGAGACAGTTTAGAACAAATTTGATAAATTGTAACTTTCCTCGTAAGATAATTCTTTATTACACCAATTATTAAGTCTTCTTTGAATCTTCTTAATCAAAGGGAGACAAATTTTGTATTGATGGATATGGGTAAACTAATATATATGAAAGGGGGATGTTTAACTTAAAGTCCAAAGATGGATGAAAGGCACTAATCTAGATGATGTGCACTAGCAAAAATGATCACATGACTTTTGTTTTTATTAATAACCATACCTAAAAGTTCCTTAAAATTATGAAGAGATATCATAAGGATACTAATGGATACATAATTGATCATAATTTTATCCCATATTTAATATATTCTTGTTTGATATTTTATGGTCTTTTCCTTATTTATCCTTGAATTCTCATAAGAGTGGTTTTGCATCTCTTTAAGCTTTTGTAATGGTAGCTTTCTATGGAGTCCCGTCCCATCATGGGTTGTGTTACAACTCTTGATATCCTAATATGCCTTGTGTTGTAGCTCCATAAGAATATGACATGATCTCCGAAACAACAATCAATATGGGGACATACCAACTGAGGTTTTATTGGTTGTCCTATATGCCTATAGTACATCTTCCAACCTCAAGCTCCATTCCTTCCTATTAGGTTGAATTGTTTTGTCCCAGATCAACTTGATTTCTTTGTTGGATACCTTATCTTAGCCACTAGTTTGGGGATGGTTGGAGGTGGAAACCTTATGCATGATATAGTATTTTTGTAAACAAAGTTTCCATCATTATATTGCAAAAAGTGTGTTCCCTTATCACTTATGATGGCTCTCAATATAAACCTAGAAAGGAAATTAGACTTGATAAGTGCATATTTGTCCAATAATTATGTTTTAATTATTCCTTTTTGCTCCTCTTGTTGATTCAATTGTCGGGACTTAACTTGATTTATTGTTTCCTTGTAGGAAATTACAATTTTTGCATAACATGGAAAATTAAGAAGAAAACAGCAAGTAAATGGCAGAACACAATTAACAAATTAAAAGCCACGCAAGACAGGAGGTTTTCGAGGACAGCAGTTAAATAAATTACAAAGCAATGCAATTGATTGGCAACACGTGGAGAGCATCAGGAGGAAAGTGGAGACGCTAGACGACAAACGCAGCAGACAACAAATTGAATCAAGAGCATTTGGGACATGACACGCGGCGTTGGGAGCAATACAACATGCACAGTGAGACAATAATTAAATAAAGCAAGGGCGTTTGCACAAGAGGAGAACAGCGTGAATTAATTAGCTAAATGGGAGAAGACGCACGTGAGAGGGTAACACAGGAGCAAGGAACGAACTTCTTTGGAGATTTTTAAATTACAAACAAAGAGGGGCCCATGACATTAAAAAGGAGGAGGCTTGACAATTAAAAAATCCAGCAGCAGGTAGACCAATCAGTGAAGGGGGGCCCACGACTTTGAAAAACAAAAAACCTAGGAATAAAAGGAGGATAGACAACGCACACAAGGACTTCTATTCTGATTTTTGAGAGAACAGGGACGGACGACACCAAGGAGGAGGAACGCTGGGCAGTTTTGAAGATCAATTTCCAGATTTCATCTTTATTAGCTTTTATTTCTTTTCTTTGTTATGGAGACTATGTTAATTAAGAATTTTGTTAGATTTAATTTCGTTATGAGTAGCTAAGTTAGTTTTAGTCAGGGAATTCCAATTGTTATGCTTTGACCTGTGAGACCTTAACGTTCTGATTATTTGGTTTATAATATTCGTACTGTTT
>JANZXV010000210.1:13154642-13174619 GCA_027576455.1 Erythroxylum roigii
CCTTCTCCATGACAGATGGGCTATTCACAAGTAAAGACAGAGCCCATGTCAACGTGACGGCTGTTGTATCCGAAGCTACTAAGATAAGAGCCTGTAATATGTATGATATGAAGCATTAGGAATACGTAAGACGTGTATCGACTCAAAAAAAATATTGTTCTTACTGTTCAAAATAAAAGGGAATTTTTGTCGTTGGCAGTGTCGGCGTTGATTGTTTCCAAGAAAAATGAAAGTGATCATTTTTTAAAAGTTTAATTCAACGTTATTACTTATTAGATAATGATAATGCATGCTTTGATTAAGTCAGAACAGTCAACTCCATAATTTGTGCAACATAATTTTAGCCTTAGAATCTTCTATTGTGCAATTATATTTCCATGTTTTTACTTTCATCTCTTGTATAAATAGTTGTATAAATCTCTTATAAGCAATATACAAAAATAAATCAATTCTCTTCTTCATCTATCTTTTATGATATCAAAGCCCACAATCCAGTTTTTTTCCCAAACACTTCCAACAATTATATAACTCATATCTTCACGATTTTCAAACACCACTTTTTTTTCCAGGCATCACTGAATCTAGCAGACTCCACAACATATACAAACTCTTCAACACAGTTACCACACATACCAATCTCATCACACGCAAATGGCCACACAACAAACATAACAAACACTACCAACCTTCATAACTACGACATTAGACAATTCCAATTATCTTGTTTGGAGCAATCAAGTTATGTCAAGCTATGTCAGAAGAACTTTACGCTCTCCATCGAAATAAAACCTGGACTCTTGTCCCACCACCAACCAATGCCAATATAGTAGGTTGAAAATGGGTCTTTAGATCTAAAAGAAAACCTGATGGGACAATCGATCGTTACAAAGTCTGTCTCATAGCCAAAGGTTATCACCAATCACCCGGCATTGACTATACTGACACTTTTAGTCCTGTCATCAAGCCAACAACCATTTGCATAATTCTCACCATTGCTCTCTCCAATTCTTGGCCCATCCGTCAATTAGACATCAACAATTCCTTCCTTCATGGGAATCTTCATGATCTAGTTTATATGCTTCAACCTCCAGGAATTGTAGATCCTCAATATGCTCATTATGTTTGTCATCTTCATAAAGTTCTTTATGGTTTAAAGCAAGCACCCTGTTCCTGGTTTCAATATTTAAGCCAACAACTCTTAGACCTCCAGTTCACTCAATCTAAATCTGACACCTCTCTCTTCATTCACACTACTTCCACTACTACTACCTTTGTGTTGGCTTATGTTGATGATATACTGATTACTGGCTCTTCCTAATCTTTCATTGCCACTCTCATAGACAATCTACATAACACCTTCTTTATCAAGATCTGGGTCCTCTTCACTACTTTCTTGGAATTGAAATCACTACCACATCAAATGGCGGTCTCCTTACCCAAACAAAATATACCAAAAACCTCTTTTCTCGTACAAATCTTGATCAATCTAAACCCACACCAACTCCGATGACTCCTACCTTACCCTCCTCTAAAACCATGGACCAAAATGATTGACAATCTCTTAAAGTTTGATTATCCAACATTTTCCTTAGCTTTAACCATTTTTAAGCATCAAATATTGCTAATGAAAGAGTTGTAGTTCCTACCTCTACTACAACCACTTCTAGCTTACCGATAGTCACATCCTTACCTAACTTTACTCATCAGCTTCCTATTAAACTTAATTCTCACAAGTATTTGTTTAGGCAAGCACAATTCCTTCCTTTGCTAAATAGCTACAATTTATAACATCATATAGATGGCATAAAAACACCTTGGAAAAAAACAATCAACAATGACCCTAACCTCCTTTTCAAAACCTAGTTTTAAATGAATCAATTAATGCTAAGTTAGACCATTAGATCGAAGACAAAAAGTTTTATAACATAAGTTATAGATGGAACAACAGTAAGACATCTTTGGGAGAAGCTTTCTACCACTTATGCCTCAGGTCCATGAGCTCAAGTTTGAAGCATTACGTCCAAGTTTTATTAGTTGAAAAAAAAGAACAATGAGGCTGTTACACAATATAAACATTGGCCTAAGGTAATGTTAATCAACCTATAACTTTGCAACATAAGGTTCCTGAAAATAATATTATACACATGACAGTTAATGGCCTTAGAAAATTATATAGCCTTTTGTTCATGGTTTAAAATAGTGAATTGACCCTATTCCTTATGGTGATTTGTTTCGGGTTACTATTAAATGAAGAAAAAATTTCGTCTAATGATATATTATCAAAGGAAGTTGTGTAGCCAACATCCCATTATATTAACAATCAACAATCTTTTTCTTCGTTCAGTGCCAGATAACATAAGGGATAACATATTCAAAAGTATCTAATCTTTTAAGATTTTTTTTCAATTCAGTGTCTAAGATTTTAAAATTTTCAGTTAAGATACCAACATTTTTAACAATTTAGTTTAAAATGTTATTTTTGATGACGTGGCATGTCTAGTAAATGCCATGTATAGGTTCATTTATTAGCCACATCAGCAAAAACTAACATTTTGAACTGAATTGTTAATATTTCAAAAGTTTGGCACTTATATGAAAATTTTAAAAGTTTGGACACTAAATAAAAAAATTCTTAAAAGGGCACTTTAGGGTTGGTTATCCTGACTACTTAATATTGAGCTCATAGTAGTTAAAATCGTGGTCGGGGATAAAAATACTTATTTTTTAATAGCAGTCCATTTACACGATATTCTTATCATCAAGGAGCTGTTTGTACACAAGGATCATCAATTGATTTTTCAACCTATATATGTCATACTAGAGGTGGCCATAGTCATTCAACTAGACAACATTCAACTTCAAGGTTTAATCAACAATAACCATACACTTTCAATTTAGATGCCAATTTTTCTACATCTAACCCTTTACTGAAATGTTAATGGATATTGAACACTGGAGCAAAGCATCATCTTACACCTAATATTAAATATTTTACATAACATTACAATAAGGCCTTGATAAATCTAAATTATCAATGGTAAAACAATCCCAATCTCTAATATTGGCTCTTCTTATTATCAATCTAGTTGTACTTTTCACTAAGGTAATAGTTTATATGTTCCATAATCTCACAACTTACTTTATGTTTGTTCTTTTACTAAAGCTAATAATATGTCTATTCAATTTTTCACTAACCATTTTACAATTAAGGATATTCGTATGAAGAAATGGTTGCATATAAGCCATAATGAATATGGGTTGTACACCATGCTACTTAAACCTATCATTAACCAGGCTCTCCTATTTATGCTTATTCTTACACTCTCTCGACCTAGCATTCAAGAAAGACATCCTCATTATGTGCATTTCCTATAATGTTTTACATAATAATAAAATTCAGTTTGTTGACAATAAAGTCTCCAATTTATGTTATGCTTGTTCTATTAATATAAGTCATACGTTATCTTTTTCTAAGTCCAATTATATTACACAAAAGTCCATTAGGGTTTATCTATTCAGATTTATGACGACCTTCTCCTTATTAATATTTTTATGATTGCTATAGCAAATACACTTGGATTTCTGTTCTTAAATTTAAGTCTGAAGTTAGTAGTGTCTTTATTAAATTTAATCATTTCAAATAGAATGGGATGGTAAATATCAAGCCTTAACTTTCAGTTTACTGGAGAATAGTACTATCTAAAGATCTTCATGTCCTAAATCCTTAAACAAAATGAGTGAACTGAAGGAAGCATAGACATATTGTGGAGATAAGTTTATTTTTATTACATCATTTTTTTTGCATGATATGAATACTAGAATTACGCGTTTGATACATTGATTTATCTAATGAATAGAATGTCCACTCTCACATTAAATAATGTCATTCCCTATAATAAATTATTTCAACAAAATCCTAATTATGATACATTTCGTGCGTTTAGCTATCTTTAAGATCCATGATTGCATAATCTCCTAATCAATTATTGAATCATTTCAAATTTTGTGTTTTTATGGGGTATACACAATTATTTTATAGCAAAATACATAAAGGTTTATTTGTTTGACTTTTTCTATAAAATAATTTGTTGCCTTATATGTGTCATGTTTGTTAAACAGACATTCATTTTCAAAAAAATTGATGATGGTACTTCACATATTACTCGAATTCGTGGTCCTGCTTTAACAACACCAATCTTGCTACCTTTATTTTTTCCAACCACATTTCTTCTTCCCCTTGAGCTACAAATAGTAATTCCCAATCAAGCATAACCACATCAGTCAAACTAATAGTAATTCCCAATCAAGCATAACCACATCAGTCAAACTACTTAAACCTAACACTCCTCCATCAAATACATAATCACCAGCTTCATTATATGAACTGAACATACCAAAATCCAACCCCACACCATCCACTGTATTGAATAATCCTAATGCTCCTCAATCATCCCTAATACAACTTGCTCAACCATAACTTATCTCCTCAAATTCCTACACATCACACCACATCTATTGGACTACCCTTAATAGTTAACTTATTTGAATAAAATAATAAGTGCCCAACAGTTCTTATACTTGAAGAACCTAGTTATTGTAGTCAAGTAGTTAAAAGTCTTGTATGGAGAAAGGAAATTTAAGAACTTAGTGTTGTACTTGCCTACAACATATGGACCCCTGTCCCTTTATAGCCAAACCAAAATTCAATTAGTATCAAGTGAGTTTCTTGAATTAAATTGGATAAGAAGAAGATTATGTTGATCGAGATAGGACATGTTTTGTTGTTAAAAGGTCTTTATCAATGACCTGACATTAGTTACAAAGTGACCTTCAACCTTGTGGTAAAGAACAATTAGGATGTTGATCAATATGATGTGTCTAATGTATTTTTGTATGGCATAGTTGACAAAGAAGTGTTTATGAAGAAACCACAAGGCTCTAAGCAGCTTGACTTGCCATATTACATTTGCAAGTTAAACAAGTCTATCTATAGCCTCAAACATCCTGGCGCAATGGTATAAATATCTCATCAAGAAATTATTCTCTCTTTATTTTTAAGGCTCTAAAGCTGATAGCTCCTTCTATTTTTAAAAAGATGCATATACAGTAGTTTTTTTCCTTGTCAATGTGGATAACATTTGGTTACAAGCAACAACAAGTCATTTAGTCATCATATTATTAATAGGTTATAACTTAAATTCCTTTTAAAAGAATTGGGACATTTGAGTTATTTTCTTGGTGTGGAAGCTTCTTTAACAAAGATAAGGTTTTTAATCTCTTAAATTAAATATATTCTTGAATTGTTACATAAAGTAAATATTTTAAAAGATTTATTAATTTCATCACACACTGAGCTCTTAAATAATCCTACTCTATTTTGAAGTTTGGTGGGTGGACTTTAATATCTTCCTATAACTTGTCCTGATATTTGCCATGAGGTTAACAAAATATCTCTGTATATGCATTAACCATTGAAGTGCCATTGGATACAAGTCAAAGGGATACTAAAGTATCTTTAAGGGACCATAATTTATAGGTCGTTTCTTCTGGTAGCAATCAATTTTCAGGTTACCACCTACTATGATGCAAATTAGGGTGATAATAAGAATGATCGAAAATCAATAATATGTCTAACTATTTATATTAGACTGAACATAATTGCTTGGTATTCAAGAAAGTAAAAGGTTGTTGCTTGTTCTTCTATATAAGCATCGAGCTATTGCAATGGTAGTTTATGAAGTTCACTGCCCCAATCTCTTCTCAAAGAGATAGGTATAGTTCCATTGTCAAGACCTATTATTTGAAGTGATTATTTGTCAATTAAATATCTTATAATTATGCCCATTTTTCATTTAAGCATCTTGAAAATTGATTTCCATTATGTTCATAATAAGGTGTCTAGTAGGCGATTCATATGCAATATCTTTCAACCAATGATGAAATCGTTGATATCTTAATGAAGCCTACATCAAAAGCACAAATTTCAATAGGATGAAATGCAAATTGATGGTTTTTGAGAAACCTACTCAAATTGAGAGCTGATATAAAGCTAATCCCTAAGTTTGTTTAAGTGTGTTATGATAAAATTAGTCCTCAATTTTGTTAAGTTTTCTAAGATAAAAGGCATAATCTCCTTCACAGTTTAAAAAGTCTTAGAAAAATATCATAATCTTTAAAATTCTAGAAAAACTCTTTTTAGTTATCAATTTTTTAGAGAAACTCATTCTTGTAGATTTCGGTTTAAAACTAACGATAAAACATCATACGTAGATTAATAAAATGTTGCTTTCATCAAAATGAAGAGAAATATTTAACAGAAAAGGAGAGAATAGGATATCTAAATACCAGGCAAGTTGCTTTGTTGACAGTATCAGGATCCCGACCTGGAAACGCATCTGCATCCTGAACAATGTTGAGCATCAGGTCCATGAAGTCTGTTTCACCATCCACGGTAGCAATATTTTGCTTATGCTCTTTTAACCATTCTTTGGCGAAAATGTCAAGTTCTTTTGCAATTCTTTTCATGTTCTTCTCGTGTCCCCCAATGTCGAACAACCTCAAACATGGTAGAGCATCAGACAACACGAACCTTCCTGTCATCTCGAAAAGTTCCCTCAACGATTTTTTCAACGTCTGATGACTACTCCGTTCTTCTTTTTCTTCTGTTGTCTCGTATCCTACGGACTTTCCAACAATAATCTTTAAGATCACGTTTATGGTTATGTCGGTAAACCACCTTTTCAATTCTACAAGAGCTTTATTAGAACCATTTCTTCTCTGTTCCCATAATTTATGCAACTCTTTTATCGATGTCCTCACCTCCGATTCTCGTGTACCTTTGAACATCTCCAGCCGTTCGTTGGAGAGAAGCTCGACTGTGGCTATCTTACGAACCTGACGCCAGAAAGGCCCGTAAGGGCTTGCGGGGAACATGGAACCACCATAGGTCAAAAGCTCCAGCGCTAGAGTTTTGGGACGACTGGCAAATACTCTATCATTGGTGGTGAAACATTCCTTGACATATTCCCAGTTGCTTACAACCAAAGCTCGATAAACACCCATCTTAATAGTGAAGATCGGTCCATAGTTGTCCACCATATCTCCCAAGATTACGTGCGGTGGTTTTGGGCCTCCGAGAAGATGAAGATGACCGATTATAGGCCATGAGCCTCCAGCTTCGGGGACTATCCTTTTCTTGCCTGACTTCCCAATAATACTTGTTGATGTCCACAAGATGATAAGGAAAACGAGGAGACACGACAAGGTTGTAATAGCAGAATTAGTAGTAGAGAACAGAAGAGAGACATCCATAGCTAGCCGCTACTTGCTATGTAGAGTTGCCAAGTCGTGTACCGTTTTTCTGCCGGGGGACTTCCTTAATTACTAATATTAAAATTTTTAATATAGATAAAATGTACAATTTATTAATAAAATTTAAGTTTGAGTTAAAAATAATTATTTAAATAATTAATTATTTTATAATATTTTCATGTTTGATCAATTTTAACTCCCCCAACTAAAATTATTGGCGCTGTCTCTGCCTTATCTTAGAAAACAAACTGTGGCTGAGATTGATACCGCCCTCTTTTTGTGTACTGTATGATGCAGACAAGATAAAGCAACGCATAGAAATTTGATATTTTGGATTTTCAAAGTGTACTATTTCAAGTTCAACCGTTCACACAAAATCATTAATGTGACCCTGGTGGGGTTGGAATCTTATCTTCGTTTCTGTCGAAAAGAAAGACAGGGACGGCAATTTTTTATTGACTTGATTAAATTTAGTTATTTTTAATAAGTTAATTTACAGGTAAGGTTCAAATTTAGATAAATTTGAGTTTTAATCAAAAATCATCAAAAATCAAGAATTCATAATCAACTTATTCATGGTCTGTTACTTTTCTGCATTTTCAACTTTCTTGTTCAATCACTATTCTTCCTCTCAACTTCCATTAAACTCATTATTATGCATAAACAAATTATATTTCATAATTGAGCATGAACATTAATAGCAGAACATACACACATATACCCACCCATCATCAACTTACTACATTCACTACTTAAATCTTGTAATTCAT
The DNA here is from genome assembly GCA_027576455.1 of Erythroxylum roigii. Lineage (NCBI taxonomy): Eukaryota > Viridiplantae > Streptophyta > Magnoliopsida > Malpighiales > Erythroxylaceae > Erythroxylum > Erythroxylum roigii. The sequence continues at coordinate 13,162,724 of JANZXV010000210.1, forward strand.
AAATTCTCCTTTTTCTTTACTCATAACTAATCACTAACAATTTCTCATTTAATAGTTCTAACTTTCAAGAAAAGTTCGGGATCCAACAATTTATATTAAATAACTAAATATAAATTCCTTACTATTATTAATTGTGTTCTTAATAATAATAAGGATCAAAATATATGTTTATTTTTTCATCATGAAGATAAAAAGAATTAAAAAAAGAACGGCGTTGCTTTAGTGTTGGATAGAATAAGATAGGGTTGTCTTGGACAAAAAATCCGAACTTGTCATAAAATAAAATTATGATAAAAAGAAATATGATAAACAAAATGAGTCCCAAAATATGAGAGCCATATGTATATAAGTACAAAAGATAGAAATGAAATTTTGATCCAATTAATCTTTTGCAAAATTAAATTCATTTCCTACCACAAAGAACACTCTAACAACATCTTTTCTTTCCTTCTATCGAGAAGTTTGATGTGTTTGTAAAGAAAAGCCTTTCTGTAAAGATTAAGATCCCTTATATAATAGGATATATAGGCCACAGATAAAAGGCACCAAATTCTGATACTAAAAACCCTCTGTTATCTAAAACTATTGATATGATAAGGCAATTGAAAATATAGGGCAAAAGGAGACCTATATTGCATTCCCCAATGCTGCCAGTTTTGCACGATAACTTGTAAAAGAAATTGTTGTAACCTATTGACCTCACATTTTTACGTAAAATACAAGTGGAAATTTTTAAAATTTTAAGCTTCATATATATGCATGCTTATGCAAACTAATTTTTATGCGTCATATAATTGATGCATATAAATACAATTTTCAATTAAAAAATTTTCTTCTTATAATTCCAAAATAATTAAGTAGATTGGCAAGCCATCAAAAGGGCATTTAGAAGAAACACGAAGTTACATTACTTGAGCTGTGCACCAATCGTGAAACGTCTTTCCTCCATAATCAAAGTCCATAAGGAGTTGTATATCAGCATACACCCAGTTGCTCAACCAAAGATAAAAGCTTGTCGTGCTCGCAAATCTATGGAGTTCCTTCTTAGAATTTCACAAGAAGTTAACGATGGGAAGGCCTCACAACTCCTACACCATCACCGAGGTAAAATATATCAATAGAGTGGCGTGAAATTCATGATTCTTGGGAAAATCGGCTTGACCTCTACACCTTTGGCATCGCCGAGAACTTATCAAGTATGGATATTTGGAAAAGCAAGTTATGATGCTTTTGAGAAGCATTAAATGCTTTGCTTTTTTAACCCAAATATTATATAAAAGAATGAAAAAGGTATTGACAAGCACTAAATGCTTGCTTTTAGAACGAAAAGGCTTGACGTTTTAGATTTTTAGAAACATTTAATGCTTACGTTTAGAATGTTGACATTTTTAAGTGGGAATAGACAAAAATAGGGATTGAGTTTTAAGTAAGTAGATTTAATGCTTGCTTTTAGAATGTTGACATTTTTAAACAGGAATAGACAAAAATAGGGATTGAGTTTTAAGTAAGCAAGTAGATTTGCTTAAATTTAGTTATTTTTAATAAGTTAATTTACAGGTAAGGTTCAAATTTAGATAAATTTGAGTTTTAATTAAAAAAATTATTTTATATTTTATATTTTAAAAAATTATTTAAAAGATTTAACCGATGTTGATTTGCCATCTTACAAAAAGAAAAGCTTAATTTAAGCAAGATCGAATAACATGTTTGTCAAAGAGAAAAAATTCGAATTGAATTCTGAAATGGTTGTGATATTGTGTGAAGTTATGCAGCTTGTACAACATCATTGTCCATTAATAAATTTTAGAAACGGACTGAAATCTGACTAACGGTGGATAGTGGAGAGACTCATTAGCCTGGATGAATAGGATCCCATTCCATTGGAAGTAGACAAGTTTTTTCCTGTAACCATTTATACAAGGTCAACATGCAATTCCATCACCTGGTACTTAGAAGAACATGATCCATCTTATGACTAAGGAATGCATTAAGAATTGAATTTTAGTGGAAGAATATACCTCTCATCTTCCTTTCTGAATAACAAAATGTATTTTCCAATTAAGCAAAGAAATTTATTCATAGAAATTGCTAAATTTTCTATTCTTCACCGAAGGTCAAATTCCAATGAATTATTTATGCTTGCTTTCTAATAAATTATAGAGAGATAATAATTTCTCCATTTGTGCATGACCCATAGAGTTAGAAGAGTCTTAACAATATAGGATAAACTTCAATCATTAAAAAATCCAATAAATTTAGCTATTTTATTCGTGAAAATTCTGAATTTTTAGTTCGATTTTTAATTTTTAGTTTGATTTACTTTAATAACCTTTACTGTTAAAAATCAAATAGTTTGAAAATTAATCAGTCATTTAAATAATTTTCAGTTAATAGTATCATTTTTCAATTAGACTTCAAATTCTTCGTTAGGTAAGAATAGTTTCCTTCAATTAATGTTTTAAAAATCGGATTGGAATTTAAACTAGTAAAACAAGAGATTTAAGGTTTAAAATATTCAATCGACATTGAACCGTCATATAATCGGTTAAAGATTAAATAAAATTAAAATAATTATAAAAATTAAAGAAGACAATCCTTACTTATTGAAAATTTTAAGGTTTAATTAAAAAAGAGGTTATAAAATAAAAATTAGTCAGTTTATTTTAGTTAATAAAAATACTTTGTTTACGAAAACTAATCGATTAATTAATAAATTAAACAATTTTTTACAACTACAACTATTAAGCTAAAATTGAACTAAAAAGTTAAAAATCGAACTGAAAAGTTGATTGGTTCAAGTTTTTTACTGTAAAATCGATTAAATAGGTTCAGTTTTTAAAATATTGCCTTCAATCGTATTTCAAAATTTTTAATTTTATTCAATATTTAACTAATTTGTTTCATCAATTAAAAGTTATAATGTTTTGACCATTCTAATTAATCGAATATGAATTTAATTAAATAAAAATTAAAAACTATACATTAAATTAACCAAAAATAAACAAAATGAAATTCCAATAATTAAACTATTGTTGCTTAATGAATTAGGTTAAAAATAGTTTTTACATAAAAAAACACAAAGTCTTCAATACATGTTTTAATAAAATTTTATAATTTAACTTAGAACTTCTAATGAAATAAAAATATTAAAGATGAGATTTAATTAAATTTAGATATTAAAAAGGAATAGAATCATATTTTTAAATAGTGTCATGAACAATTTTATATGTATTTATGATTATATAAATGATCAATTTGATAATATGAATTTGACTGTAAACTTATATAAATTTTTTCATAAAATTATATTTTAATAATTTAAAAATCATTTAGTTATCGTATTAGTCCAGATTTAGACTATAACGTTAGTCATAATACAAACTTTAATTATAGACTAAGGATCAACCATAAACTTGTATTAACAAAGAAATATGAAAAAATACTTGTTTTTGTTATCCATTAAGCAATGAATAAGCTGTTGAATTGCTTGAATAAGTTCCTGAAACTTTTGATTAACCATTGTGAAAGTTATATATCCTTATGTTATTAACGAGTTTCTGCCTTTTTTTTAACATGTGGGCTTCTTAATAGGATAGAGAAATTCAAAATCTATGAACTTATTTGAGCAGCTTTATGAGACCTTAACAATTATTTATAGTAATATTATTGAGCCTCCCCCATCACATACCCAATAAATAATCAGCCCACACTAAATAGGGCTTATTTTTCTCGCTAAACTTCAGCTCGTTTAACCAGATCCTTTATTGAGCTTCTTTATCATCTTTAATTTATATCAAATCTAATTTTTAATAGTAATTTTATAAAAACCTGTAATTAATAATTGTCAAATTAAAAATCAGTAACATTCTCTCTTTTAGACATATATTAATTACTACAGCTGTAACAAAAATAAAATAGGAAAGTAATTAAGAAAAATCAATGTAAAGATCGATCAATTTAAAACATTTGATCCAAGGATAATAAAATTCCATCATTTGGTCCCATAAGGCTTTCAATACCAAAAAATATCAAATGCATATTCATATGTGACATAGATCTAATATAATTACACATATCTAATACCTCACTAAAATGAATAAGAAAATGGAGTGTGGCAAACTATAATAATGTATGATCTAAAATGAATCATTATTTCGTTTGTCGATCTTAATTTTTTTGGATTTTATGCTAAACCAAATTAGAGAAATATACTTTCAAAACACATGAAATCTACACAAATGTATCAAGAGCAAATATAATGATCCATAATTAACAGTGTCTAAGGACTTCGGTAAACTCATATTGAAAGGACCCATCCAGGAGTTTCCCTTCTAAAACCTGAGTGGAGCCCTCCCGATGACCCTACGGTAGCCCTCCAATCGATATCTAAGTCAACCGAAGGGTTCCACATAGCCAAGCTGTTCAACCATTTAAAAACTTTTATAATTTAATAATTAAAGCCGCCAAAAATAGTGGGCAAGTTTTCTTTTCTATCATTTTATTGAAAATTTCGGCAATATATTTCTAAGATTCCCAATTTTCGAAAACCTATATAACGCATTTTAAAATACTTCTTATATTTCATGTACCAACTTAACTTCCGGAATGGGACCTTAGGTCCATATCACAAGCAATTATAAAAATATAATTCTCAACTTTTTTAAAAAAATCAGTGATGGTCAAAGCCCTTGTAGTTCATTAAATAACAAATATTTACAGTTTCACAAACATTCACAAGATCACACTTTTGAACTCTTTCCAAAAAAATTTAAAACATACCAAATGCATAGCAAAAATAGCACAAGCATATTATGTAACATCCCATTACTTATGGAAAGGTTAAAATGGAAAATGTGAGTGATTAATGAGAGTTAGAAATGCATTTTTCTACGCTCATACATAATATGTCATACATATACATGTGAATAGTGAAATTATTGCACATGAAAATAATTGTACATGCACGCCTGTTTTCTCTCCTTCTTCCTCATTTCGCTGTCGTTTTTGCGTCCAATGTCGTCTGCCCTCCGTCAAACTACTGCATATCTGCCATGAGGAGTCGTCTTCTCTAGCAATTTTCGTCAGGGTATGGCCGTCTTCTCCGACCTCATCTGTTGTCGATGTGTGGGTGTCCGTGGATGAAAGTTTTTCAAAATTTGGAGTTAGTTGTTTATGGTTTTGGTTGTTATTGTTTGATGGTTTGCTGTGTAAATTGTTGGGCATTATGGTAAATAATGGCAAAATGTTGTCATTTTGTTAATAGTTAAGGATGAAAATTTTCTACATACCACGTGTTCGATGAAATGTACGCATATAAGAGTTGATCTTTTTGGAATAGACGCTATATTATTAATTATACTATAAGTTTTTGAACCCATTTTTCAATCTTTTTCAAGCCTACTTAATAGAATTGTGACCCATTATAAATTGTAATTTAACCTAAGTCATGTATTTTAATATAATCTTTTATATCATCAATTAGATAATGTATTGAAGCAAGTTTTATTCTTATAATGGAGTAATCTGTTAGATAATGTATTGAAGCAAGTTTTAAGGTGTTTAAATGGCAAAAAAAATTATATACTAGCATACATATATAAAAGATGGTAATCTTATCCTTATAGTTTATAGGTTCTTAGATTTTATTATATTTAGATGACACCAAGTCAAGTGTCACAACGTTGACGTTATGGAGATGCATCACAAACTGAATGATGAAGAAATCTCAATGGGGAATTTTTTGAGTTGATTAAAAATTTATATCCATATTTTTGTATTGTGATAACAATTAAATAGTGCAACTTAGTAAAAAAAAAATAAGAATACCATAAGTTCTAACCATTTAGATGACATTTATTATATGATGATCATCATTGCATAGTAATAAAGATTATTGTTTTTTTATGCATTATTTCATAGCATATCACAAAGATACAAATTCTTAAAATATGTGTTAATCTTGAGTAATTAAATCAAAACAAGCATAGGGACATGTACAAAGTTAATATTAAGTATTATTTCCATGTCTCATCATATAAAAGAATTTTCAAAGTACAACGAGTATTCTTAAGACATAAGGGCATATAAGATTTTCATCTCATAAAGGAAATTTCTTTTGTAATTTAGCATCAAGTGAGAAATGAAGATGGATAATAATACATGGCACAAATAATAAAGATATCGCTATATGTTACTACAATTTATTTTGTCATTCATGTTGGAATGGTTATTAAGTATATGTAACTATACTGAAACTATATTACGTTTGATATTTTTTAGTACGAAAAGTCTTAGTTAAAAGTTTATTAAGGATTAGGAAATATTTTGATCTATTTCCTAAGCATATAGAGTTTGATAATTAGTCTAACTAAAGCGGATCAAACTCATGGAGTCCAATTTTGGATTATGTAACGTATCAATTGGGGTTGCAAAGATTTATTTAGATTGTAATGAGGAAATTAAGAACAAAGAATATGTATTGGGGAAGATAAACATAGCAGACTAACTTTGTTTTAAACTTTGTACTATATTGATAAACTCTTATTAATTTAAGTGTTAATTAAAGTTGCTATTAAATTCTTGAACTTTTATTTGTTCCAAAAATAGCCCGACTTTAATGTGTCTATTAATGGACTTAATTGAGAATAGACATGTAGTTTGGGGGACTTTTATTTCAAAAGGGGGATGTCCATTTTATAGGGGAAATTCTGCCGAATTGTTGATAGGGTCCTTGTAAAATGTGACATAACCATTTTTTAATTAAAACAAGAGCTCCTTAGTATTAACTTATGATCTTATTGTGGAGGACACTTATAATTATGCAAATTATTAAGGATAACACCTGATGGGTGAATTATTTGAGTATAGTTAATGACCTTCATTGATTATAATATTTCATGGCAACTGTTTTAATATATCCTGCTTTTTAAACTGTGAACGATTTTGTTCTAGGTTGTAGAAACTCATTTGTTGCCAGTATTTATACTTTGAAGTAGAGTGAAGAGAAGCTTTCGCAGGTATTCAAATGACATTCATTTATGTATATGGTGTGACAATGTCAACAATGAATTTTCACACATTTTAATGACATTTGTATCAGTTTCTATATTTTTCATTCTAACTCCGTCATTATCATCTTCCTTCACGTACTTCAGGAAGATCCTTCTGCGTTTCAGTTGAGGTAAGTGATTATGTTTTTTACTACGTTTTTGTGCTCTGGGTTTATTTGTTTGCAGTATGAACTTTAGTTCTGAACTTCCTGCATTTTTAATTGATATGGCTTGCACGATGTGAAACTTATTTGTGGTATGAACTTTGGTTTATCATTGAATTAATATAAGATGAGTTTGACTCAGACCATAGTTCCAATTACCTTAATATGTCAATCAGTTATTTCATTGATTCTTATTCCGTGCAAGTTTAGCTTCTCTTTTCTTTTCATGTCAAAAATTTTTACACATATCTTTTCAAAATAACCTATATGGTAATATAATTTACTAAAATAAGTATTCATATTAGAATGAATACTTATTATATTTGGGATGAGTATATATTTAATATAGGGCTTTTAATATTAATAATCTTCTAACATAGATGATTACAAACATATATGTTCGATCTTCAGGATAGGTTTGTTTTTTAGATTTAAACCCATAAACCTTAACCCATAAGCTGTGATGATTGCTCCTGTGAGGCTTATCAGTGAAAAATACGAAGCTTCCCTTCAAATCCGAAGCATAAAATTGATGTTCTCTTATAACCATTAATTTCAGAATTTTAGCATCTTTGGGAATATGGTGTTCAAACATATGATGTGTCTTTGAAACATAATTTTGTTTTGAGAGCGGCAATCATGTGGATCATTAATGATTTTTCGGCATATGCCATATTGGCTGGATGGAACACAGCCAGAAAACTAGCTTGCCCTTATTGTGACAACGATTTTAATGCCTTTTATCTTCCAAACGTGGGCAAAGTTTGTTGGTTTGACAATCACAAGAAATTTCTTCCTCTAAATCATCTATTTAGACGCAATAAACAAAAGTTCATTAAGAATAGGATAGTAAAAACACTTCCTTCCCCTTACAAAGCTGGTGAAGAGATTTTGTTAGAGATCGATCAATTAGGCTTGCTGAAAGTTACAGAATTTGAAGTTGATAAAGTTAATACAAGCATTAGTAAAAACTGTGGTTAGAGAAAACGAAGCATCTTTTGGGATTTTCCATATTAGAAAACTAATTTGATACGTCATATTCTAGATGTGATGTATATTGAAAAGAATTTTTTTGACAACTTGTTCAATACCATATTGAACTTATTCTTCAGAAAATGAAGATGATTGTAATTTACAATTAAGTTATGATAGCGATTAATTTGTGTTTGTATTTAAATATTGTATTCGACAAATAAGATCATTTCAAACTTTTCAATATATTGTGTCAAATATTTAATTCAAACTCTTCATCAAGGAATGTCAACATGGCATATAGTGTTGGATGGATGCAATTTATTCCGTTGGGAGGAATGTGGAAAAATTATCTCTACCGAAGGATTTCATAATGCAGCAAAAAACTCCACTTCTTTAACTAATGATCGTTTTCCTTCTATGGTCGATGTTCTGCTTCAAGGTGTATAGTATGCTTCTGAACAACGTCATTTTTGTTATTATGTACATCTAATTTCCTATTATGAACATATAATATTTTTTTCACATTTGATGGTATATACTACATGTTTTTTTAAGCTTGCTTACATCTCGAAGATGAGATGTATGCCGAAGGAGGCCGGAGCAATGACACAACGGTCAGTGAAGGATTAGGGAAATCGGTAGCTTTGGAAAAGTTGTCAATTCCTCATAGCTCGTCAGGACATTCACGTACGTATGAGTTTTCATGATAGGTTTGTTTAACGAGTATGTAATTTGGCAATATGTAAGTTCTATACTAATTGTGTTATAGGTAAATCGTTTCGTACCGTTTCATCTACAAGTTTAGTAATAGTGGAAACGCTGTTGCAAGAAGGTGTTCAAAACCTTACAAGTGAAGGAAGGACTTTAATTGTTTCCGTTAGTGCATTCACACCTGCCAGGACCCTTCTTGAGAATCCACCCATCGGAGACTCTTTTACCTTCACCAACTTTTATGTCACTTAGAATCCAAGAAAATAATTGTATTATTGCGATTGATCTCTGCAATACACTAGACTTAGCTTCAAACTAATTACATTATTGTTCCATGACTGTAAAAATTATTTTAATAATTGAATTCAAAGTTTGTACTTCCATATGATATTGAACAGGTGTGTTATATCCTATTACATATATTGTGCAAAATATTGGACAACCACTACAAATTCTTATATTTCAACAAAATTCAATAAACAATGAATTTCAGGTAGAAATATGGGACCAAAGAGGCAACGTGATGTAATGCAACCCAGGTTCAGAGGCATGTTTGGCGGTATTTACTGTGGGGGTAGACCATCACAGTCTCCCACTACAACGGAAACACCACCTCCACCTCCACCTTCACCTCCACGACCTACAGTTGCAACTGAATCATCACCTTCTGCTCCTGATGCTTCACCATCCATTACTCATACATCATCCAATGCCCTTATGGAGGATGAAGGAGACGACCGCCTGCCTGGAGCTGACGAACCTGATGGAAGAAAGTATATCACAGTAATCAATCAAATGTAAGTAAAATCACATGAAACACTATATATGTTTATAATTAAGTTATAGGTTTAAATTTTTTCAAATGGTATAAAATTATTTGTTCTTATATTAGGTTGATTTCATCTGGACGTGATCCAGACATATAACATCTACATTTAAGGAGATGATTGATCCTGAGAGTTACGTATGGAAGAAGATCTCTTAGGCCACAAAGGCATTTTACTTTCAGGAGTTTGAGATACAATATGCAAATAATTTCCTTTTTTCATTTATTTGTATACATAAATAATATTAGATTATAAGTTATCAAGTTTTTTCCTTTTAATTTCAAAAATTTTTTTTACTGGGATTCTGGTATCGACGAGGTCATACATGGTTTATAGGAGAGGCAAGCTCGTACACGTTATTGTGACTTTATTAATGTGATACATAAGGCTGGTGTATAACCACCTTATATTTCTGAGGGCATACGGAGTCATTGGCAGGAGTATTGGACATTGCCTGAGGCAATGTTCATATTCGGGCGTAACTCGACCAACAGACGTGGAGGCCCAGGAGGAGACAATCTTCCTATTTATACGAGAGGATCAATTACTCACTACAAGCATGCAGAGAGACTTGTAAGTATCTAACTGTTACACTTATATTCTAATTTTTTACTTTGTTGTTTTTCAATTTAAATTGATGTGTGAATGTTGTGATGATGGATAATAATCATGGTATAAATATCTGGTGCAATATATGGGTGTGGTGAGTTATTTTCTTTGTTCAACAGGGGACAATATCATAGATATAGAGGAGACTCTGTCGAAATTTTTATAAATTCTAGTTTAACTTAGAACATTTTATTGTTATGCAGAAAAAGTGTATGGGAATAAGGCCTACAACTCGTCAGCTATTTTTGCATACTCACACTAAGAAGTATGACGGTGTGACATTCGTCAACAATGAATGTAGAGAACTAAATGTATGTGAAATTCATGCTTTAACATTCATTCTTAATAATTATGACTTACTAATTATAATATAAGCATTGCCTTCTAATAGGACCAAATACAAGAAACAATAAAGCGACAGTCTCAGCGAGAACAACCTGTTGATGAGACCTAGGCATTTTTTGATGCAGTGGGTGGTAGGAACAATTGTGGAAGGATCTTCGGGCTAGGCTCATTTGGGAACACGTGTTATTCACACTCCTTTATGTCCAGTACAGCAACATCAAGTAGATGGGGGACGATGGAACGTATCTATGAGCTTGAGAGCACAGTGCAAACCTTGACAAGTCAGTTGCAACAGGCAATAGAGTACATGACTAAGCTCCAAAATGACATAGGGCAGTTGAAAGGGAGGATAGAGACTCAGACCATCTGCGCTCACCAGGACAATAGGGATTGTTGTAGTCATTTGATTTGAATTTATGTAGAATTGAACGTTTTTATTATCAATGACGAAATTTTTTCCTTTATATGATCAATTAATTTTCTGTTTAAACAAATTAAATATATAAAAAATCAAAAAACAATGCATAAATATTTTATAGCTGTTGAAATTATCCAAATCAAATTTAACATCAAGATTTTAAAAAAGAAAAAACTTACAGCGGGAATTGGGCAAGGATGCATTTTTTAGTTACTGACGGAATTCAAGTCTTCGTTGGTAAGTGAACACATATGTACCGATGGTTTAGTTTAGGGATTTTACGGATGGAAGTTTGCTTTCCGTCCGCGTTTTGACCGATATTACCGATGGTTATTGACATACCATTGGTATATGCTAACATTTTTTATGTATATTTACCGACGGTTTATAATTTTCCATCGGTATAGACATCGACGGAATCAATTCTCTCCATCGGTTAATGTACCGATGGATGTAGGCATCTGTCGATAAAGTCTCAAACCGAATGGAAATTCCTTCGGTAACTTTACCGACCGAGCATTTAGCAACAAAATTTTCCATCAGTGAAAACCGTCGAAAAATCAAGTTACTGACAAAAAGTTAACGCTTTCCGTCGGTAATCACGCTTTTTCCTATAGTGGTAGTGTCTACGTAAAAAAAAACACCAAGATAAATGTCATATAATGGTTTTATTCTTCAACAGAACAACACACAAGCATTAAAGTAGGTTCCCAACGGGATCAAAGACAAATTAAGCATAGGTAATGTGCAACTTAGTCATATAGGTGATGTGTAAGCCTTGGTTCAATGAGAACTTTC
>JANZXV010000210.1:13174719-13185473 GCA_027576455.1 Erythroxylum roigii
TCGAGGATGTAATGTGCAAGCTAAATGTGTGTGATCCCACGATTTAGCTTGAGGGGGAGTGTTAGAAAGTCAAAAGTGGTATAGAATAATCAAAAGTGTCTCCATAATTTACGGAGAGAATTTGGGCTTTTATGCCTATATATTTGTAACACATCTGATGAATAAATGACATACCGAAAATAAACTAAATTCATCTAATTTCTAAGTCAATGGAGGGGGTGTTGAGATTACTCAAGGCTTTCATAATTCATAATGGATATTACAAATATCATTAAAAGTGTGCTGAATTGTCCATTACTCATTTGATATTTGCAGATCACCTCATCTTATTTAGTGGAGCAGACATTCCTTCCATCAACATCATGAGGCATATTATGAAATTGTTTTCTAAGTAGTCTGGTCTTAAAATCAGTGGTGGGAAAAGTAGCATCTATATCTCCTTGGACGAGAACAATGGTCAATAATTGAGCAAAATGATGGGGTTGACAATTCAACCTCCTGAATTACGATATCTTGGTGTGCCTATCACTACTTCTAAGCTTAAGTATGCAGATTGTATTCCACTTCTTGAGAAGATAAAATTTAAGGTAAATTCCTAGCGAAATCGTAAACTCTCCTATGCTGCGAGAATCACTCTTATCATTTCAGTCCTGAATAGCTTGCATGTGCATCGGACAACTCATGTTGTGCTGCCACGACGAATAACAAAGGAGATAGATAGAATTATCAAAGCCTTTCTTTGGTCTAGAAGCATTGAATATGCCAAAACAGCTAAGGAAAAGTGGTGTGAAGTTACAACCCCTAGGAAACAAGGGGGACTGAGTATAGCGACAATTTCAAACATACACAAAGTGTTAATGTGCAAGAAAATTTGGCGGCTTATCACAGACAAAAAAAGTCTCTGGTCCAAATGGATACATACCTTCCACCTTCGTGACAAAAATTTCTGGTAGCTTACAAAATCAAATAACTTTTTGTGGTCGTTCGATGAGCTATTGAAGACGAGATAATCGACATACTCATAAATAAAACATCGCGTAAGAGATGGTGCAGCTACGTTGGTGTGGTATGACAACTGGCTCAAAATCGGCCCGATTGTCGATAACCCAGTCTTCGGACATCTGTTGGAATTTTGGAATAGAAACTAACTAAAATAAAGTAGAATAGGAAAGAGAAAATACAAGTGACAATTTATTGATAGGTTCACATTACGTTGACATGAAGATATAGATAATGAAATAATAAACTTAGCTAATATCTAGATAAAACAAATCAAATTCAAAAGTTTAAATCCTAACTAGATAACAACTTTATCTTAAAAGATAAAATTTTATCTTTGAACAAATATCTTATCTTTAAACAAAATCTTTAATTTTAACTTTGAATCAATATTTCCAACAACATCTTCAACATAGAATTCCACCCAGCTCTCATGTATCGGCTCTAATTCAAGATGGGGAATGGGTTCGACACACTCGGGGACTCTCTACGTTAGAGGCTTATCTTCCACAATTGAGAGATCTCATAGCTGAAGACAAAATCCTATGGACTCTTCACTCTCGAGGAGTTTTTACAAATGCTTCATGCCATAACTTATTCAGAAATGCATTAGCCTCAGTACTGTGGTTCAATCTCTTATGTAAACAAACCTTGAATCCTAAAAGATCTGTTATTACGTGTTTAGCGATCAAGAATCGTCTAAAAACTAAATGTCGTTGGTTCTCACCCACGGATAAAACATGTTTACTTTGTCATTCAACAAAGAAGGATAGAAATCACTTATTTTTTGTCTGCGAATACTCCAAAGCTGTGTGGAACATAATCTTATATATGTTGGAAGTTGCAAATTTTAACTATGAATGGGAGGACATGCTGAATTGGGTAATCCACCAAATCCTTGACAATGATATACTCCCCAAAGTAGCATTCATCACTACCATATACATGCTATGGAAGGAGCGAAATAATAGACTATATAAACTCATTGTAGAAGATAAGCACAAGTTGGCAGATAAAATCGTCAACTGGATTCAGGCAGTTATCATTGCAAAACGAGCTGACTGCTTGCTACCTCCCCTCACCAAAATCAAATGGCACTTACAATATGATGTAGTGTAAATAGGACATTATGTAAGTAAAGAGATCTTTTGTAATCCAAGAAACACTGTCGTGGAGTGAGATGGAATAGAGGTCCCTATGGTTTCTGAAAACTTGTAAGAATGTAAACTTGTCATAACTTTTGCTATTGATTAATATATCTTTATTCATTTTACGAAAAAAAACAAAGTGTCTTACAAAAAACGTGAAAGTGAAATAGAAACACAAGATAATGGCCTAGCTAATACTACACCATGTTGTTTAGTTGAATTCCTAAGGCTTAAAATTAGTCAGCTCGTAGCCAGATGTTCTCTCTTCCAATTGGATATTGCAAGTTCTTTGTGAGTTTTCTTCATCTGCTTTTCAAAGCTTGCCTATTCTCAAAGCCCCTGCTTCATGTCTTATCAAACGCAATATGAAGTTAGATTACTCATTTTAGTTGTAGTTGATATACTATATTGCGATTGAATTACAGTGCCAAAGTTGAGTTCCTTGGGAGAGCTACTATGCATGTGATCTATTTGCATCCTCTTACCAAGTAGTTATTTTCAAGAAACTTCAAAGCTGCTACATTGCTTACTTATTGTAACCCATTACAAAGCTGAGTCCAGTTTCACCTAGTTCTCTTCTTTGGCGAGTCTCTTTGCTTCTTTTGTAGCACCAGAATGGCATTTACCTTGTAATATAGGATTATAAGTGGTGCATGGGGATCACAGTAGCCTTGATTACAAACATTTTAACGCCTACTGCTTATTATACACTCTAGACTTTCAAATGAAAATCAATAATAAACCTTCCATCCATCTCTCCTTTGATGGTTAAGAAGCATAATGTATGTTCTTTTCTAATAAAGGAGCGTTTGGAAAAGTTCTCCTAATTGTCTGCTTTGATATTGGAAGTGTCACATATTTTTTGGCTTAAAGACAAAAAAAGTTCAAATTTTCGTCAATTTTTTAATTACAGCCCGAACTTTAAAAAGTAGCAATAAATGCCCAAACTTTTAATTTTTTCAATTCTAGCTCAATATTAGTCTTATCGTTATCTTTGCTGATGTGACACTGTCACGTGTCAAGGGGCTCTCATTAATCAAACTCGTCAACGTAATTAGCATAAGTTAGTCTGATTATTGAAATGATGTCATTTCATTATAAAACTGAGACGACGTCATTTCAACAATTGGACAACACACACTGTCGTTCTCAATCTTTAATATAATTTCCTAAGTTTTCTCTCACTCACGCATGAAATCACTCTCACCCCTTGTTCTCAATATGTAAAGCCCGCTTTGACTTACCTCCAGACACATCAGCCCCCTCTATCCTTAGAGCGCTTCTTAATCACCTCCATCTGCCCAGAAGCCACTGCCTTAATTGCATATATAATCGTCTGGAAGCTTTCCACTGATAAAACCGATGATCTTGACATCAAAACTCTCCTCTTATTCCACATAAAATCCACCATTGAAGAATCACAATTTGACCTAATGGCTAAAGAATTCTCAATATCAACCAACTTATCCCCAGCTAGCCTACTCATCCTCTTTGAATCTAACACCTGAAACAATATTCCAACTAATTCAAACACCACCTTTGAAACAACATCAAACTTGTCCAACATGTTTTATTCGATCCAATTCCACAAAGTTGAGACCTTGTCCAACAAATTAATGCTGTTCTTATAAAGAGTAATTACATCATCTCGCGCCAAATGCTTCCTATTGTTTCAGTAATAGAAAGCTGCAAATTATCACTAGGATAATCGAAACAGACGGAGATTTCATCATTGGAATAGATGATCAACTTAGAGAGGACATAGTATGATATGGTCGCAAGAATAGAAATGGTAGTGGCGGTGACAACGGGATAGGGGAAGTGGAGATTGGAGTGAACGCTGATGTAGAAAATGTCCCAAAGATCAGTAGTGAGACAGGTTGATCAAATTAAGTCAAAAGCAAGCTTTTTGCATACAATAAAGCCTGGTTGGGCAAAGATTTCTTCAACGGCTTAGCAATGACGGATTTGGAGATTTAGGTTAAAGATTGAGAATGAAGGGGTGTGTTGTTCATTTATTAAAATGAAGTCGTCAAATGATGTCGTTTCAATAATCAGACTGACTTATGCTGATTACGTTAACATGTATGATTAATAAGAGTCCCTTGACACATGATAATGTCACATCAGCAAAGATAACGATGAGACTGATGTCTGGCTATAATCGAAAAAATTGAAAATTTGAGCATTTTGTTGCTATATTTTAAAGTTCGGGCTATTATTGAAAATTTGATGAAAGTTTGGGTTTTTTAATAATTAAACCTATTTTTCCCTCTGTATTTTGTACAAAGTCTCATAAAGAAAAGCCTAAAAAGGGATT
Source organism: Erythroxylum roigii (assembly GCA_027576455.1). Taxonomy (NCBI): domain Eukaryota; kingdom Viridiplantae; phylum Streptophyta; class Magnoliopsida; order Malpighiales; family Erythroxylaceae; genus Erythroxylum; species Erythroxylum roigii. The sequence continues at coordinate 13,179,187 of JANZXV010000210.1, forward strand.
AATACTTGATCTCTCTCTATATTCTTTATAAAATATAATGTATAATCCTTGTCCATAATGTAGCCAAACAGGTTAGGAGGAAGAGAATTAGAAACCTCCCGTATAAGTAATCTATATATTAATAGAAAAATAATAGGTAATCATGTGTCTCAAGCATAGTGTTACAAAAAATATAATTAGTGGAGGAGATAGAGCCAATCAATCTATCTTTGGTAGAGAGCCAACTATGAATAGCCAACCAAATAATAAAACTTATTTTTCGAACTACCTAGGGGAACTGAACAAGTTTAAACCAAGGGATAATCAGATTCTTTTCCCTCAAGGATTCTCTACAAGACTTATTAGTGTAGATTCTTATAGAGTTTTTTGTCCATTGAACAATAACACCTAAAGTTGGGGCTTTCAGTTTTGCTTGCAAAAACATTGTAGTGTCTCAATAGTCTGCTGATTAAAACATAATTCACTATACAAGATCATCTGCTTTATAGTGCCAAAGTTCAGTTCCTTGAGAGGGCTACTATATATGCATGTGATCTATCTGCATCCTCTTACCAAATATTTATTTTCATGACACTTCAGAGCTACTATATTGCTTGCTTGTTGTAACTCGTTAAAGAGCTTAGTACAGTTTCACCTAGTGCTCTTCTTTGGTGAGTAACACTCTCCTTTATTCTTGTGTAGCACTAGAATGACATTCCCCTTATAATTTAGGAGTATAAGTGGTATAAGGGAATCACAGGAGCCTTGATTCCAAACATTTTAACTCCTACTACTTATTCTACAATCTAGAATTCAAATGAAAATCAATAATAAACCTTCCATCCATTTTTACTTTAACGGTTAAGAAGCATAATGTGTGTTCTTTTCTAATAAAAGAGCTTTTGGAAAAGTTCTCCTAATTGTCCACTTCGATACTGGAAAGTCACATTTTTCCCTCTATATTTTATACAAAGTCTCGTACACAAAAGTTCAAAGAGGACTTAATACTTGATCTCTCTATATTCTTTATAAAATTTGATGTATAATCCTTATCCATAATGTAGCCAGACAGGCTAGGAGGAAGAGATTTAGAAGCCTTCCCTTTAAATAATCTATATATTAACAACAAATAGGTGATCGTGTGCCTCAAGCATAGGGTTACAAAAAAACATAATTAGCATAGTGCTACTGTCGTGCTCTTAATGGTCTGCTGATTAAGACAAAATTCATTATACAAGATCATCTGTTTATAGTAGCATATAAAGCAATGTTTGTCCTCATATTTAAATACTTGCAACTCCATCGTTGGACATAAATCACCAAAAAATTAGACCATAATATGGTATTAGGGAAACTATCCAGGTTGATTGTTTTTACTATTTCCTCACTTATCCTCTCAATCCCAATCTCAATCTCAATAGATGAATCATTATTCAAGAAGCATCATATTTAGGCTCACAAACCCAAAAATCCCATCACTTCAATTGATAAGAGCGAATATATGCAACCCATAAGGATTCCTTATCTTTTAATAATCTCCATATTCTTTCAATTAGAAGAGATCTATTACTTAATTTCAAGGGTATCACTCTAAGTCCCTTTTCTTTTTTAGGATGACAAACTATTTTTCAAGATATTTTGGCCATGGAAGGAGAGTTAGAATAGCCTGCCTATTAGAAGTTTTATAGTAGCCTCTCTATAATCTTGATTAGAGAAGCAGGAAGAGCAATGTGAGCTGCCTAATAGATGTGTAAAGAGTTAAGATAACATTGATTAATTGAACTCTTCCTGTAAAGGACAATACTTTATTGCATCAATTGTTTATTCTCCACTTCACCTTGGAGATTAAAGGAAGGAAATCAACATAAGATGGTTTCTTATGAGAAAGAAGGATGCCTAGGTAAGTAAATGACATTTTTCTTTAGGATGGTGATAAAAGAAAACCCATTAGTTAGACAAGCATCAGAAGAGGAAATAAATAATTTATTTTCTCTTGTTGATAGGCAACTTGAGATAGCTTTTAAGGCCTCCAATACATTTTTAAGCGTCCTTACTGAATGGGAATGAACTCTATAGAAGATTAGGAGATCATCAACAAATTATAAATTGTGAATTTAAAATCTTTTGCATTTGTTGTGATATTTAAACTCTGTTTCCAAACTAATTCCATGTTTTATTAGTTTAGATAGGACTTCTATAAAGAGAGAAAATGGGTAAGGGGATAAGGAATCCCCTAGCCTAATGTCTCTTGCACCTTTGATTAGCTTAGTTGGACAACAATTTATCAAAATATTGTAAGACATTGTATGAAGACATTGTTGCATCCATCTAATATATGTTAAAGGAAAGTCAAACGCCTGTAACGAATGGATAAGAAAGGACCAACTTATTAAATTAAAAGCTTGCTTAAAGTCGACCTTAATAACACAACATTTTAGGAATTTTTTCCTTCTATAGTTCTTAAAGAATTTCAAAACTAGCAGAATGTTGTGCCTTATATGTTGGACCCCATTTTCGTAGCCTAACATCCAGAGTCCTAAAACGTGAGCACATTACCCTCTGGGGTCATTTCAATGAAATCCCGTTAGTCATCTAAAATCACAACTTAACTTCTTCAACTTTAGAACAGATTTCAGAAATCTTCAAACTAGAATTACAAATTGACTTCTTCAGAATAATTTGTAGCTATAAGTCTCTAGTTTAGTTTGAAATAAGAATCATCCCATTCAGAGCTCTACAGATCAAGATATGATTAAAATACTGAAGTATGTACAGTAAAATAACCAATTCATACTCTTCTAACCGATACCCTTACTTTCCTCACCTATCCTCTCAATCTCAATCTTAATAGATGAATCATTGTTCAAGAAGCATCATATTTAGGCTAACAATCCCAAAAATCTTGTTACTTCAAGTGATATGAGTGAATATATCTAACCCAAAAGGACTCCTTATCTCTTAATAATCTCCATATTCTTTTAATTAGAAGATCTCTGTTACTTAGTTTCAGGGGTATCACTCTAAGTCCCTCTTCTTTTTTAGGTTGACAAACTATTTTCTAAGATACTTTGACCAGGGAAGGAGAGTTAGAATGACCTAACTATGCGAAGTTTTTTAGCAGTCTCTCTATAGTCTTGATAGAGAAGCAGGAAGAGCAATGTGAGCTGCTTAATAGCTGTGTAAAGAGTCAAGATAACATTGGTTAATTGAACTCTTCCTACAAAGGACAATGCTTTAATACATCAATTGTTTATTCTCCACTTTACCTTGGTGATTAAAGAAAGGAAATCAACATAAGATGGTTTCTTTTGAGAAAGAAGGATGCCCAGGTAAGTAAATGACATTTTTTCTTTAGGCTAGTGATAAAAGATAACATGTTAGTTAGACAAGCATCAGAAGAGGAAATAAAGAAGTTGTTTTCTCTTTGTTGATATGCAAACTTGATATATCTTTGAAGGTCTCCAATACATTTATAAGCGCCCTTACTGAATGGGAATGAACTCCATAAAAGATTAGGAGATCATCAACAAATTATAAATTGTGAATTTCTAATCTTTTACATTTGTTATGATATTTAAACTCTGTTTCCAAACTAATGCCATGTTTTATTAGTTTAGATAGGACTTCTATATCAAGAGAGAATGGGTAAAGGGATAAGGAATCCCCTTGCCTAATGTCTCTTGCACCTTGGATTAGCTTAGTTGGACACAATTTATCAAAATATTGTTAGACACTGTACGAAGACATTGTTGCATCCATCTAATATATCTTAAAGGAAAGCCAAATGCCTATAATGAATGGATAAGAAAGGATCAACTTATTAAATTAAAAGTTTGCTTGAAATTAACCTTAATAACACAACATTTTGGGGATTTTTTTCCCCTTTTATAGTTCTTAAGGAATTTAAAAAATAGCAAAATGTTGTGTCCATTACCTCTTCCTTGACTGTAAACAAACTGTGTTTTTGAGCAAGTTTTATATCTAATAATAAAACTCTTAATACTTACAAGTATATGAATTGTATCTTAAAGTATAAGATGTTAACATTCCCATGAGAATTATGCAATAGCTAACAATTTGAACCTAACTTTGTGTAAAGTAGCACAAATTTGATTTGAATTAAATTTAAATAGTATAAATTAAAACAAATAATCAAATAATAGTAAACTACCAATGAAATTAGTGGTTGAATCAAGATTGAATAACTTAGAAACTATTCTTTCCCTATTTTGTTTCCATTACTATTCTTAATTCAATTGTGTTTGATCCTAGATTTTCTAATGTCATTATTACTCTTCTTAATTTACTAGTGATTAAGACATAATACGTTATACAAGATCATTTGCTTTGTAGTAGCATCTAAAAGAATGTTTATCCTTATATGTTAATACTTATCATAATCAATCGTTGGACATAAATCACCACAAAAATTAGACGATTATATGGTATTAGGGTCACTATTCAAGTTGACTTTTTACTATTTCCTCACCTATCCTTTCAATCTCAATCTCAATCTCAATCTCAATCTCAATAGGTGAATCATTGTTCAAGAAGCATCATATTTAGGCTCATAAGCCCAAAAATCTTATTACTTTAAGTGATATGGTGAATATATCTAACCCACAAGGATTTCTTATCTCTTATTAATCTCCATATTCTTTTAATTAGAAGAACTCTGTCATTTAGTTTCAAGGGTATCACTCTAAGTCCCCCTTATTTTTTAGGTTGACAAACTATTTTCCAAGATACTTTGGCCATGGAAGGAGAGTTAGAAGATCCTACCTATAGAAGTTTTTTAGTAGCCTCTCTATAGTCTTGATTAGTGATGTAGGAAGAGCAATGCGAGCTGCCTAATAGATATGTAAAGAGTCAAGATAACATTAATTAATTGAACACTTCTTGTAAAGGACAGTGCTTTATTACACCAATTGTCTATTCTCCATTTCACCTTGGTAATTAAAGGAAGGAAATCAACATAAGATGGTTTCTTGTGAGAAAGAAGGATGTCCAGGTAAGTAAAAGTCATTTTTTCTTTAAGCTAGTGATAAAAGATAACCCATTAGTTAGACAAGAATCAAAAGAGGAAACAAATAATTTTTTTTCTCTTTATTGATAAGCAAAATTGAGATAGCTTTGAATGTTTCCAATACATTTATTGGCGCATTTACAGAATGAGATTCAACTCCATAGAAGATTAGGAGACCATCAACAAATTATAAATTATGAGTTTCTAACCTTCTGCATTTGTTATAATATTTAAACTCTGTTTCCAAACTAATGCCATGTTTTATTAGTTTAGATTGGACTTCTATACAAAGAGCAAATAGGTAATGGGATAGGGAATCCCCTTACCTAATGTCTCTTGTACCTTTGATTAACTTAGTTGGAGAGCAATTTATCAAAATTTTGTAAGACAATCTACGAAGACATTGTTGCATCCATCTACTATATCTTAAAGGAAGGCCAAATGCCTGTAATGAATGGATAAGAAAGGATCAACTTATTAAATTAAAAGCTTACTTGAACTCAATCTTAATAACACAACATTTACGGGATTTTTTTTTTCCTTCTATAGTTCTTGAAGAATTCCAGAACTAGCATAATGTTATCCCTTATATCTTTTCCTTGAATGTTAGCAGATTGTGTTGTTGAGCAAGTTTTATATCTAATAATAAAATTCTTAATACTCATAAGTATACGGATCCTATTTGGCAGTATAAGAGGTTATCGTTCTCACAAGAATTATGCAATAGCTAACAATTTGAACATAAATTTGTGTAAGGTAACACAAAATTGATTTGAATTAAATTTAAATAGCATAAATTAAAACAAATAATAAAACTAAACAAATAATCAAATAACAGTGAACTGCCAATGGAGTTAAGGGTTTGATCAAGATTGAATAACTTAGAAACTATTCTTTCCCTATTTTGTTTCCATTACTCTTCTTAATTCAATTGTGTTTAATCCTAGATTTTCTAATGTCTTGATTGCTCTCTCTCAAGATCTAATCAATTAACCTTAACTTAACATTTTTATTAAGATTCAAATTAGAGCCTAACATTTTGAAAAGTTTAAAATAGATTTTAACATTTGCAAAATGTTTAAAATAAACTTTGAATGATCGAATTTGGACGAAGTTAAGTCTTTATGTGTTATATGGTGAAATGGAGCCCACATGTCTGATTAAATTCAAATAAGAATTTAATTTATAATTCTATTCAAATTTTAATAAATTTTAAATAAATCTATTAAATACGTTTTACTCTAATTAAACAAAAAAAAAGTCTAATTATTGTAAATTATCA
>JANZXV010000210.1:13185573-13195582 GCA_027576455.1 Erythroxylum roigii
CACATCGAGTTGCTGGGACGGAGCCAGACTCAAGTCTAAGGGGGGGCCGGGGGTCGGGAGCCGGGGGCCGGGGGTCAACTCTAAAGGGGGCCGGGGGCCAACATTTAAAAAATGTCCTTATTTAATAAAAATTATATAAGTAAATTTAAAAAAAAATTGAAAGGGGGGGCCATGGCCCCCTACCCTTGTGCGTGGCTCCGTCTCTGGACGAGTTGTCCTTTATTTGAAAATCAATTTGGAAATCTTCTTCTTGGTCTAAATCCTAAAATCTCTATGTTTCCTTTTTTTTTTTTAACATTTCTCTTGCCATCTCATAAATTCCTAAAAGAGGCTCCAATTTTATAAACAACTAATTTTTGCAAGGACATGTACATATATCCCACTCACGGGAGGTGAGACTAAAGTAACTGGTTCGAAATGTCAACATAGAGAGTCTCCCTTTCACTTTTTGTGAAAATTTCTCCAGATAAATTAATCCAAGATTTTGTTTTGAGGCTTTCATTTTAGGATATTTAGACGAAGATGTTCTAAGTTTCAGGGGTGAAGACACTCCTCCTAATTTAATCAACTTTGAAGCCTTCATCGATAATGAACTTAGAAGAAGTGGGGAAGAAATTATCTACTTACTTTTCAATTAACTCAAAAAATATTTTAATAAATGTAAAGTTAAATTATTTAGATTAAATTAGCTTTATTATGTCTAATTTGTGACTGGAAGGTCCCAGGTTCAAGTAACGGAAATAATTTATTTGTAAAAATACAAGGATGAAGCTGGCGTCGACGACCCTTCTTAAATCTCCGCAAAGCATAACGACTTGTAAACCAGGTACGTTGACTTTTTTATAAAGTTTATTAAAAATTAATCATAATTAAAGATAATTATATCAAAATTAATTTAAGTTACGTGAGTTTCACATATATATATCTTATAAAAATAATAATTTTATATCACGTTAATAAAATGGACAGTAAAAAATTTTGTCCATTCAATAATTATTTTCATGGTTATGCAAATGTTTAATATTAAACTCTAAAACATTGGCTTCTAACTGAAAACATTATAAGTAAATATATATATTTTACCTAAGAAAGATTAATAGAATTAATTCTTTAAAAAAATTTCCCTCTTTCTTATATACTCATTTGTTTTAGTCAAAACATAATTACATATCTACAGTGAAAGGGCATCTGATTCTTTCTACTTATTCGCAATACACATAGGGTTTCCTGTACTTTTGTTAAGAAGTGAAAAGGAAAAAGCAACTATGTATAAGATCAGCGACCATCAAAACTTTGTGTTTGCATGCTTGAATAAATATCCTGCATCTGTTGGCATCCACTGGTCTCTACTCCAATTGTCTTGGAACACTAAAGCAATCTAGACCGGTTAGATTAAAAAAAAAAAAAATCAATCAAGTATTGCTAGAAAAAAAGGGCTATTCTTCCAACTTACCTCAGAAAGCTGTAGGTAATTTATTCATCCTATGATCAGTCTGATAGTAGACAATATCTCCAGTGTCGCTCACATAGTGATCTTCTCTGAAGCTATTCAATAGATTGCTTAATAAGTGAAATGGGAATGGCCCTGATTTCTTGGGTTCACGGTAATACTTCCCAAGGACTGGCTTAGCTGCCTTTGTCTGCCATGAAATAGAACATCAGAAACTCACTGCAGCTACTAATCTGAACGTTCCATATATAAAATACACTCAAACACATTACTACTGATAGAATATCTTACTGCTTCTACCAAATGGTAGTGTGGGATTTGAGGGAAGAGGTGATGTATAACATGAGTGCCAATATCATGGTGGATGTTGTTTATCCATCCGTAATCTCTATCTACTGTTGTCAACCCGCCTCTCAGATAACTCCATTCCTGTCCGTTGCATACTTTTTATGATGTTAAAATTCTTAAAACACATACATTTCTGTAAGTACTTAATAGGAGTACCTTGCCACGATACCAGGGAAGTTTCTGCTCATAGCCATGGTGGTGCAAGTACGTTACTATATCAATCCACATCACAAAACCCTGCCATGTTAATTAACCACAGTTGACAATTACACGAAGAAATTGTTATAATAGAAGGGTAGTAGTTGAGATATAAAGAACGCAGTTAATTACGCACCAAGTATGGCAGAGCATATAGTTTAATTACTTGGGCAGCACCAAGAAGAAAGGATGAGTAAACAAGTTGAAGAAGCATTACAGTCCAACAGGCTGTTGAAGCTAACACAGCTTTCCTTTCGTTCGGGGCAAAAAGGTTACTGTAGGGACTAAAGTGTGAACCACTTTTTCCTGGACTTCTTTTCCACTGAAATTCAACTTATTTTATAGTTAGTACATGCAAAAACAGGAGCATCTACGTTTGCTATCAAAAAATAGTAATCCAATTTGCATAGGCTCACCAAATATATAGGATATGCAAACATTGGGAGTGGCAGAGAGAATCTCAAAATCCAGGTCTTTGAGCCTAAACTCTTGTAGATCTTCTCGGGTATCTGAAAAAGAAAAACAGGCAGACAAAAAATCTAAAGAAATAGAGCAACGAATCCAGTATATGGGTTATGAACTGTTCATTTGGAGCAAGGGGACAGAAGCTAAAGTTGAATTCTTACGGGAACCCAAGATTCATCATTCTCAACATTTCCATGATTCTGATGGTGAGTCCTGTGGCTGATTCTCCTGCAAAATCATGCACATTTTCAAGTTTAGACTATTTAGTATAAAACAATTCAAAGACAAATTCATCAACAGGGTCAAAGGGCAGAGCTAAAAGTTAAAGCTCACCATCCATGGTAAGGTACAAGAATTAAAGAATGCAGGATATGTCCTACTATATTATTGAGCATGGGATTGTCTGAAAAGCTTCCATGTCCACTGCAGAATGCAAAACCAAGATTGTATCCTCTGGAATTAATGGCAAGCAAAATGTTAACGCCCATGAGAAAAGATAAGTTAAGATGCAATTACCAATCATGGCCGAGAACAAAGATTGCCCAAAACATGGTCCCCTGAAGAACCCAATAGAGTAGCCAAAAAGCCCAGTGATTAAAATAAACTGCAGCCGCTGCCAACAAAAATATGAAAAGAACATCCCTGAAGACATAGCTGAGTGACCTCCACGGGTCCTTAACCCAGCAATGCTTAGGAATGGCAGCTCTGATATCACCAATTTTAAATGGAGGAGGGGCACTGGGATCAAAATCACCTTCACCATCAGCCATATCACCCCCATTAACAATTGAATCTTCAATCTTTACTTTTTCGGTGTAGGATTCTTTCATTGTATTGTATAACAGTTAGTGCTCACTTCTGACCTTCGTCGAAGATCAAAACTCTAGCAATTGCAAGGAGCTAATTCTCTAATTATTTTATCGAAAAGTGAACAAGGACATGTGGAAAAGTTGATAGCTCAACCTTCTTTTTGCAATTAAGCAGATTTGATCCAATCTCTTAATTTGCTTTAGGATCTCATTGTATGTATTTTTGAAACCATGAAAACGTAATCAACCATCGTTCTATATGTTTCATATATTTATGCTACAGCAAAGTTATCTAAACGTAACTACTCCATAATGACCAGTACTTGGAAAATCCAAAAACTGATCTTGGTGGTGAGTGGTGAATCCAGGAATGTTAACCATGTCCCTATTGAAAGGTAAAGAACAGCATGATATTTTTGCTCTCCTGAGAATGAGGGCACGAAAAATCTTGCATGCTTTTCCAATTCCGACGAAGAAGGGCTTTAATATGCCCAACCACAGATTCTAGCCAACCTCAGCATTATTGAGCGCTTCAACCGCATGTACCGAATTCGCATGGTCTTCAGAGACGTTTGGAAAAGTTAAAATATCAAAATACACCGATAACAAACTGTAATTTTTTTATATTATATATATATATGCAGACCCGTACTGCTGATTTTTTATAAGCACATATATCTTTTACACGAAAATTTTACTGCAAGATTGACAATTCCTATTTTAACGTGAAGAAGTATGATCCCTGCTCTTTATGGATACTATCCCTATTAACCACTGTTATAAAATTGGTTGTGCAAAGGTAGGTATATTTTGCGGTGCCATTAGCGTGCATCAACAATTTTGGAATCGTTATCGGAAAGTCTGATGTTTTAGTTTTTACTTTAAATTAAATTAGTATTTTGTATATATATTTGTTTACAATAATTTCTTTTAGTTGTTTCTTAATCTTTACACGTATGTTAGTTTTAGTATATGGTAATATCAAAATCTCTGCAAAAAGAACCTCTACAATTTGATTCAGAGATCAAAAAGACGTTGCAGAGATTACGTAGTAAAACCAAAACAACTCATGTAATATAACAAAGAATTGAACTTAAGGAAGTCATAGCCAATCGAAGAATTTTAAAAGAGTTGGTTGCTCCAAATTTAACTCAAAGGCTTTTATGTATCACATTTCCAAACTTTGTTGAAAATGCTACAACAAATAGAACAATGAGTCTTTTTTCAAAAACACAAACTTCTGGCAACTAAACATCACTAGAGAAGGTTTAAACTCAAAAGTAGCACTTTCAACCAAGTTTGGAAAAGTGATATGTACAAGCCTTTGAGTTAAATCTCGAGCAGCCAAAACATTCTACATCATCTGTATAGAGGTCAATCCAAGCCCTCCTTCTCTCTTTGATAGGCATATAAAGTATCTCGTTTAACCTTGGTTTTTTTCAGAAGTGTTGGTTGTACCAAACCAGAGGAAGTTCTTAATACGCCTATCTATTTCCTAGGCACGTATAAATGGCCTAACAAATGCAACATTAGATTGTTGAGTATTGAGGAGACAAGATGGAGTCTTCCAGCTGAAGATAAGAACCTATGTGTTCCATCCATTTATTTTTTCCTTTGAATTTATTTATAAAAAGGGCACAGTTTGCAAATTTAAGCTTTTTTTTTGTAGTGATTGGGAATCTCAAATATCTGAATGAGGGTGTAGTAAGCAAGCAAAAATCCATTCAATGAAGACATTTAGGTAATCAAAAGCTCTTAGACATATACGGATGAAATTCCAACTGAATGTATCAAAAGCTTTAAAAAAATCAACTTTAAGAGCACAACTTTTAATAGGTTTTTCATTGGTGTACTCCTTTGTAATCTCCTAAACCAGAAGTATGTTGTTACTTACTGATCTCCCCTTTATAAATGCCTCTTGATAAGGACTAATAAGCTTCTCTAAAGTCACTACAAGAAATTAGCAGTTTATCGACGAAAAAAACCGTCGGTAATCTAGAGACTTTCGTTGGTAAAATACATTACCGATGGAATCGAACGACAAACAAATTCGTCGGTAAAATGTCCGTAGTTAAACTTATCAACGATCTATATTTCGTCGGTAAATATGCCGATGGAAGATAAATGACACAACCGTCGGTGAAAGTTACTGACGACTGTTGATTTTTCCGATGGTAACTTAAATTTCGTCGTTAACTAATAATCAACTTTACTGACAGAACTATGATTTCTGTCACTAAAAAATGTTAATTTTTTAACGATATTTTATGTTCCGTCGATAATAAGAAAATTTTGTTATATATAGTTTCCAATTTCATGATCTTGTGATAAATACATAATTTTTAGAGTTATCAATTATCTGTGCATAATAAATTAATTTGTGAATTTATATAATTTATTGAATTTAGAAAATTAATTAATGATATAAAGTTAATATTATTTAATTGACAATAAAAACATTAAAGAGTACATAACTTATGTTTGTAATTGAAAGGAAATGACTAAGAAAAACTAATGTCGTGGTTATCGCGGGTGCTCTGAGCTGCTAAGCCTCCCTTTCAATTGTTCCATCTCCCGTCTCAACTGATCCATCTGCTCTCTCATCTTAGTCATCTGCTCCATCTGCTCTGTCATCCTAGTCATATGCTCCCTCTGTTGTTGATTCACGTTAGCCATCTGCTCCTCTTTCATGTGAGCTATCTGGTCCATCAATGTTTGCATTGTAGCCCAAAGCTCAACGACTTCATTGTTGTCTGTTGGCCTAGCAGATGTTGATGTACTGAACATGGAAGATTGCTAATAACATGTATTTGCATATGAACCTAGCCCAAATATCCTTCCACGACGGTCCCTACCACCCATAACATCAAGATACGTCTAAGTGTCACCTACAGGTTGTTCCTCCTAAGACTGTTGCTGAATGGTTTGTTGTATGTGGTCCTATTAGGAAGAAATGTTTAAATTAGTAAGGGATTATTATTAAGAAATTATAATAATGTATTAATTTCACATACATTCAGTTCTCTACATCGGTTGTTGATGAATGTCACACCGTTATGGTTCTTCGTGTGAGTGTGCAAAAACAACTGAATAGGTGTAGGCCTAATGCCCAATGACTTTTTCTACATATATAACCTAAATTGTTAGATGTGAACTATACTTTATAAAAATTTTGGCAGAATTTTCTCTATTTTTATTATATTTACTCCCTGTTGAACAAAGAAAATAATTCAACACAGCCATATATGGCACCAAACATTTATATCATTATTATTATCTATAATACAACAAAGCAAAATATATACAAAATAAGTGTCAAGTTTAGATACTTACAAGTTTATGTGCATGCTCGTAGTGGGTTATTGTTCCTCTCGTATGTACAGGAAGACTCTCTCCCCCTGGGCCTCCAAGTCTGTCGGCGGAGTTACACTCCGAGATGGACATTGTCGCATGTGATGTCCAATACTCGGTCCAATGACTTCAAATTTTCTCCGAAATATAACGCGGTCGTTGAACAGCCTTGCGTATCACACCAATGAAGTTACGATAACGTGTATGAGCTCGCTTCTCCCATACTTTATACATGCTGGCATTGAAACAAGAATCCCAAAAAAATTCTTTCTGAAAAAAAATGAAAAAATTAGACTACTATATAAAATGTAATAATATTAATCTAATTAATGTAATAATATTAATCTAATTATTGTACCTCAAACTCCTGAAAGTAAAATTGTTTTGTAGCCTCAGATATTTTCTTCCACACATAACCTTTAGGATCAATCCTTTGCTTAAATGTGGAAGTCATATTTTTGAAACTCGGTCCAGACGGATCCAACCTAATAGAAGAAGTAATTTGATACTGGTAAAAAACTAATAAACCTAAGACTTAATTAAAAGAAAATAGTGGTAAATGTGGTTTTACTTACTATTCATTGACAACTGTTACATACTTTCTTCCATTAGGTCCCACAACTCCAAGGTGGCGGACCTCTCCTCCATCTGATAAAAAGGTATTGAATGATATATGAGTTGGGGAAGGAGATGGTATAGCATGAGGAGAAGTAGGTGATGCGTCATCTGCAACTGTTGGCCCTTGAGGGGGAGCAGGTGAGTCAGTGCGAGCTGTAGACGAAGATGTTCCAGCTTCAAAGTTAGTTGCTCCGAACATGAGGAGCAGTACCTGAAATTCAATGTTTATCGAATTCTATGCAAATATAATAATTTAAATTCAATATTTTACACAATATATGAAGAAGGAAATAAGGCAATAACGTTGAAGGTTAACTAAATTTTAACAACAAATGAACTTGAACAATCATATAATTATGCATTGTTTAACAAATTCTTACAGATACAACAATAAATCAACTTTAAAGGTTAGTCTAATAATGTATTCCATCGATAAATAACAATGATAAAATTAATTTCTTTGATTCCATGTGACATGAGAGTTAGTAAAGGTAAATGAGTCCCCGATGTCTGGATTCCCGAGAAGGGTCCTGGCATGTTAAAACGCATAAATGGAAATAGTAAAACTTCTTCCACCAGGTGTAGGCTTTTGAACACCTTCCTGTGTTTCCGCTATAGCTATACTTGTAGAGGAAACAGTTAATGAGTTGCCGCTCTTAGTATGAAACGATAAATTCTTCAGATGAACTACTAAGGGGAATAGATTTACCTAAAACAAAATCAGTAAAGAACTTTTGAAACTGTGATATTAGTAAACCGTTAAACAAACCAAAATTGCATATTAATGCATACGTGATTGTGCAGACGAGGTTTGAGGAATTGATGGATTTTTCACAAATATCGATCTCCCTAATCCTTAAAGCCTATTGTGACATTACCCTCGCCTCTATCGGCATACATGTCCTCTTCGAGAATAAAGGAAGCTTAAAGCAACATGTACGATAGATCATCAAATGTGAATATGTGTAATAACTTCAACAAAGAAAATGAGATGAACATAAAAAGGAAAGAAACGTTGTCCAGGTCATACTAAATACCTTGAAGTAGAAGATCGGCCATGAAAGGCAACAAATTCTTAGTGTATGAATCAACGATATTTCCTGCAGTGTTTATTCCTTGGGTTGGGACAATTTTGCCACATTCCTCCCAATGGAAAGAATTACTACCATCCGGAACCAGTCGCCATGTCGACATTCCTTGAAGAAGATTTTGAATGAAAAACTTTACATAATATACTTAAATGCAAATAATTTATTTGCTGAATAAAATATTCAATTACAAACACAAATTAATCGCTATCATAACTTAATTGTAAATTACAATCATCATCTTCTTCGGGTCACACCAATCACATTTAAATATTACACATCGCTTAATTGGCAAAGCAGGATACTCAACTTCAAGTATTTCAATAATTTTACCGTAGTAATCCATCAAATGCATCAGAATCATTGGCACAATGAGGACAAGCCAATTTTCCAGTTGTACTCCATCCAGATAACATGGCAAAAGCTGGAAAATCATTAATGGTCCATATCAAAGCCGCTCTTAACACAAAATTTTGTTTCAGAGAGACATCATATGTTTGAACACCATATTCCCAAAGTTGCTGCAATTCAGATATCAATGGTTGTAAGAAAACATATATTTTTTGCATTGGATTTGTTGGCCCTGGCATAATCACTGTCAAGAACATATATGTCTCTTTCATACACATCCAAGGAGACAAATTATAAGGAGTAATTATAATTGGCCATGAAGAATATAGCTGCCAGGATTGACCAAAAGGCTGGAATCCATCCATCGACAATCCCAACCGAACATTTCGACATTCAGCTACAAAATCAAGATGGGTGTCATTAAAATGTTTACATGCTAGTGCATCTGATGGATGACTCATTACTCCATCTTTCTGTTCATGTTCAACATGCCATCTCATGTGAGATGCAATAACATCAGAAGCACAAAGTCTCTAAAGTCTCGGAGTTACCGGAAAATAATACATCTGCTTTCATGGTACTAATTTATGTTTCATTGAACGCTTTCTAGGCTTAAACCTAGATTGACCACAAAATTTGTACTCTTCTAAGTTCACATCATCTCCCTAATACAACATACATCCCAACCGACAACAATCAATCTTTTCCACAAGCAAACTAAGACTCCTAATAAGTTTCTTCATATTGTAAAAACTATCAACTATTGTATGATCAGCACGTAATAATTCGTTATACCATTCCAGAATTTTATCAAAACTACGATTCGAAATATACCCTTCAGACTTTATGTTCAATATTCGAGCAATTGAAGACAATTGGGTCATTGTCTCACAATTTGGCCACAATTCTCGGTTAACTAACTGTAGTAAGTCAAAAAAATATTTTGCTTGTGGGTTAGGTTCTTTTTTAAGATTTTCCATATTTTTCTCAAAGGTATTACCGATTGCATCATAAACCATTTGCATGTATGAATTTTCAGTTCCATCCACATAATTTGTTCTAAATCCAATCCCCCCTTCAAACTCATTTAATTTGACAGACGATTTTGCTTCATTACCCCTTGAGGTGCTAGAAATCAACGGTTCACATGTCGTGTCCACTCAAAATAATTGGGGACAAACCCTTTTCTCAGCAAATGCCCATTAACTTCATCAATAGGAAGGAAACATTTGTGTTTTCACTTTTTACATGGATATCTAATCTTTGGCCCATCCATATATGCAGGTTGAGAACATGCATAATGAATAAAAGCTTCAACTCCCTCAACAAAT
>JANZXV010000210.1:13197952-13213001 GCA_027576455.1 Erythroxylum roigii
CTGGTTCCTTGAGAGTCGACCCGAGGTTGCATCCTGTATTGCAATCCTTGGTACAAATTTTATTTGACCGGTTTCCAGGGATCAATTTCTAATTGAACGATAAGCCGACGATCAACGTCGTCTGGTTTATACCAAAACGACGTCGTTTTGGAATAAACCTCAAACCATCCTTATTATTTGAGACGACGTCGTTCATGTATGCTTTTACCGACGGAGTGTCTGATGCCCAATAGTTCTGTCGCCAATATTTTGTTTTCCCTAATAGTTAGGCTAATACAATATTACCGACGGAAATAACAAGCCCTAATAATTTCGTCGCTAAATAATCCAAAATACCGACGGACGAATACGTTCGTCAGTAATTCCCTATCAAAATTTGCCACCATTCCATATTTACCAACGAATATTTGTTCCGTCGCTAATTTACTCAACATTTGCGACTTAAATTTGCCACGGAACTATACTTTCCGTCGCTAATTCCATACAGTATCTATTCCATCAGTAAATGTCCGTCGCCGATCTGCAGATTTCTTGTTGTGAGTCACCTTGAGTCTATTAGTTAGGAGTTTGACAATCAATTTGTATCTAGTATTACAACATAAAATAGGTATGAAGTGATCTATTTTGATTTCACTTATAATTTTATAAATTCATATTTAATATATTATTTAGTAAAAAAAAGTGTATATATAAATCATGGAAAGCATAAGTTAATTAAATTTATCCTCTATTTCATGAAAAAAAAGTTTAATTGCAAATTTTAATTTTTTTAATTATAATCATCTCTATCTATTTTCATTAAAGAAAAGAAAATAATCATCAATTTAATAAATTTAAAAATTAATGTGGATGCATTGGGATTAATTTCAAACAACCTTTACTTGTAGTTAATATGTTCTTCTTTAATCATATAATTTAGATGTGAATCCCCAATTTAAAATCACTCGAAACCTATTTCTTTATTAATATGAGTTTGTGTAAGGGAGTGTATATCTTTATCCCAAGTCAATTCGGATATAATATTCAATCATTTGGTTCTTAATCTATAGTTTTGGCTTACGTCTTATTGATTTCCCAAACCCAATACAAGTAGACAAAATAATGTGTAAAAGCCAATTTCTTAGTCAAAAGCAAATGTAAAAAGAAGAGTTGAATGGGAAGGGATGACGGATGAAAAGCTAAGAAGTAGAATTGAATAGATTAAATATTAAGCAATTTAAGTGCTTTTATATGAAAAAAATATATCATTTGTAGATATTCGGTGGGTTTCCTCTAGCTCAATCATTGTTTAAATTATATCTTTTAAAAAATAAACCATCTTACCTGTGTTTAAGATAGATCAAACTTGATCATATTTACATTAATTTTGTTTTAGAGATGTATAATATTGCATACTTGATCGGGTTGTCGAAGCTCTCAAAATAATTCCGATTTTTCAATTTTTGTAATAGTTGCGGAGCTAGGTCCAATCCCAAGAGAATTAAGCAGTAGTTTCTTAACTTAAATTAATAAAATAAAATGGGGTATTTTTGATTAAGTAAGTAATTAACTAAAATTAATAAGAAATCAAAGTAAATCAATTGAATATAAATTGGAGAAATTCAAGATTACTAAACTTTGGTTCAAGGAAAATATCTCATTTAATTGTAACTTTGATCATTGTTTTAGAAAGAATATTTGTTACAATTCAGGTAGTTAGTCTAAAACATACTAGGACAATCATAATAAGTCTAAAAATTTCTTAAATTAATTGATTCAAACCTATCAATCAAACAAAAACTTACTATCCATTAGCTGCGTGTGATGACATTCCATATCAAATAAATGATATCAATAAGCCTAGTGAATAAAAACCCTTACATTAAATAATCGAGATAATTGAAATATTTAACTTAGTTTTCTTGTTTATCATAAGTTAACTATGTAAATTTATAATAACTTATTTGCTACTTATACCAATTTCATGATAATTACAGATCATTGAATTTATGGATAACGATAGAATAATCAACATTAAATTAATTTATTAAATCAATCAATATTAATCATTCATGAAATATAAGAACTCAAAATAAGAAATACTTGAATTAAAACATAAATAAAATTAAGAACAAAACCCTACAAGGTTACAACTAGAGTCTCAAATCCCCTTGAATCATAATATTTTTAGTTTCATCTCTGAAAATAGAAGAAAGATGAATTATTGAGAGAAAAGTAAAAAGAGGACGATTCATTGATTCTTGAGAGGTGCAGAATGTCCCTTCTATAGTGTTTTTATACTTAACTTATCTCGTAAAGATGTCTATCTATTTAAACTTCAACTCTTCGAGTAAATCTAGCATTTGTCTTTATCTCTCTTTATCCATTGCAGATATCTTTTCACTTTATCCGAAAAAAGTCGTGATTATCACCAATAATATCCTAATTTAATACAATCTTCATTTTTCATCTTTCAATATTAAATAAGCATTAATTTTTTTATTTAAGCATCAAAATATATTCGAAACAAAAGAGATAATATTAATTAATATATCAAGATAACCGTTATTTATAGATTGTTGAAGAATGTTAATAAAAAATAATTTATAAATATAGAAAATGTTACCACTTGAAATTTACTCTGGAAAAGCGATATTAACATGGACAGCCAGTAAGTCAAAGCTTTCAAGAATTAGTTTGACGGAACAAAAGGGTATGGAAACAAATATCTAGATTAAAATATGCACTCTTCTGAAGTTTAGTGGGGAGGACACGGACATGGTAATGCTTTTGTGATGATTGCGATTGACACTCACACTCACACCTCCCCTACCCTTATCCGATAAGTTAGCAAGTGGGTCCTTTCCTAGATTATCCCAAAATTTTATAATTATCAATATTTTAAAAATAAAATATAAAATATAAACAATTAATCGCTGTTTCTTAAAAATAGTGTACAATAAATAAAAATGTAAATGAAATAAAATATTTATTAACTATTAATATCTATTTATATATAATTAATTTTTATATTTCTTTCTATATATTAAGATCTTCAGGTCATTATATTTTCGGATGAATACAATACAAGCCATCAAACGTTATGAAAGAAAAGTAAAGAATAAAGACACGTGTTATTTATTAAAAGTTATGTTTAATTTTTAATCATTTAACAAATTTCCAAAATCAATTGTAATACTGATACCAACCCGGTTGCTGTAATGGAACGCTACGGCGGCGCCCCTGGGATTTTGGCTTTTGGCCAAGTCAACCTTTACTGCCACGCGGCCAAATCATCATCTCGATACCACTCTTATCCACAAACCTATTCATTCCTTTACCCAAATACCCCTCATCGATCACCCTCATAATTAAGAAAAAAATTATACAACTGTGCGTGCATGATTTACACAAGCATATAGACCATGGTGCCTAGCCAGATTAGGGGTAACTTCGTAAATTCATATTTTAAATTGCTTTGTTTATATAGATCAACTGACAGTGAGTTGGTGAGAGAAGTGTTGTCTTTATCTCTGCCTTCAACGCGTCAGCGACGAGAATTACGAAAACGTCATCACCGTCGAACTGATCTCCGGCGAAGAGAAATTTTGTTTTAGGGGTTCAGAGTCGTATTCGTGTTTGCGGAGTTTGTGTGTTTGATGGGAAAAACCCGCTCATGGGAAAGTTGTCTTTCAAGGACTCTCTAAAAGCTCTCGAAGCTGATATCCAGCACGCCAATACTCTGTAATATACCACTTGTCTCTATATCTCTGTCATTACAAATCTTTTGGGCTTTCTCTTTGTTTGATCTATTGGTGAAAACCCGGTACCCATTTTGTGTTTTGTTGTTAGCAAATTTTTGCAGCTATGTTGTTGACGATCGTTTTGGAGTTTTTATCGGTCTTAAAAGTACCATGCTTTCGAATGTTCTAGCTGGTTCTTTGGTTATTGGTGACCGATTATAGTATTTTATTCTGCAGTCTGCACCCATAAATATCCCTTCAATTAAATTGCTGTTTTTGGAAACAGAGTAGAAGAGTTAGTGTTATGGTGTACTATGGTCAGAGTTTTCTTGGTTATGGCTTAGAGGAAGAATACAAGAGTTAGTCTTAACATATGATGCGAATTTGTAAACTGATGCGACTTGAATCTTCTTATTCTTATACTTTTCCTTCTCGGTTATGTGCATTATATTTGTTTGTGCTTTTCTGCCTTTGGGTGCATCAAGAGAGTGACTTGTTCACACAAGAGGAGAAATTCATTAAGTTGCAACGCATCTTAACGTTTGCTTTTCATAAAAGCATGAGAAAAGCTGTCTTTTTCATTTAGTTTTCGTGTAATTCATTGGTGAGGTTCTGGTAATGCGTAGACATTTATGCTACTCCAACTCCGCGCCTTTAGGGTATTTTTGCGGGAATAATAGATTCCAATTTTTCACATATGTTTCTGACGTCTTTTACGGTCACTTTCTAATCCGCAATCATTTAGTTGCAATGAGTGTATTATCAGAATGACATGGTAGTTGGTGGGTGTATCTTAATCCTGTTTTGCTTCTTTTTTCTTTCCCTGCCCTCCCTTGAATGCAGTGCCTTAGATTTTCCAAGGGGAAGTGATGGTGCCCGACTTCAGATGAGACTGTTCTACACTCCAGCGGCACAATTTTTCCTTTTTCTTGTTCAGTGGACCGATTGTCATCTTGCTGGTGCCCTTGGTTTGCTTAGAATTTTAGTTTGTCTGGTGCGTATCTCTCGTGGCTACTTCCTGATTTCACTTGGTTGTAGTTCTTGCTTTAGTCTGTTTTTATTTTGTTTTGCTGGCCTTGTCTTTCTGTTCCCATTCAAAATTTCACAGTTCAGTTTGTGTTGATTCATTAACTAATTTGTTAAGATTATTCTGCACTCCATCAATTTCAAAATTGTAATAATAATGTTGGGGATGGGATATGAAAATTGGTATTCATGCAGACCTACTCAGACGGCAAGACTACTACTTCTGCTTATGAGAAGAGAGCCAGCATTCGAGAATTTTATGGTATGTAAGTCCTGAGATTCTATGCCTGAATCTGTAGCTTTTGTTGCTTAATTTCCTTTCTTAATTTCTTGGTTGTAGTAGGTCTTAACAACATATATTTGGAGAAAAAAAGTATTTATAGACACAAATCTTTTAACAAGTCCCCTGTCCATGAACAGCTGTAATATTTCCTTCTCTGCTGCAACTACAAAGAGGAATAACAGATTTGGAAGATAAGAAACAGAAAGAGCAATGTACTCTCATGTACAGAAGAAAAGATGATTTGTATAGGGGTAAACTCTCAAGGATTGATGTTGAAAGAGAAGAAGAGTGTGGAATTTGCATGGAGATCAACGGCAAAGTTGTTTTACCTAATTGCAATCATTCTTTGTGTTTAAAGTGCTTTCGAGATTGGTAAGGTTTCTACCTTCTTTGTGCCAACAGTTGAAGATACTTAAATGGGTTTCTTAACTGGGATAGAGCAGGGACACATTTTCTTATCTTTTAGTGTTACTTCCATCACTTGTGTTCTTCATTTTTTCATGCTTCTCTAGTCTTTGTTGGGGGACTTAAATTACTCCGAAACTACCAAGATCATCAAATGAGGAAGGATAGATATAGAAAAACAAGCCTACGGGTATCCCCCATCTTGTTGCATGATTATAAAAGATAATGTAATTGGATAAAATATTCTATACCCTCTTCTTATTTCTTTTGATAGTGCCAACTAGTTCAACTTTTGGCATCTAAAAAAAATTGCACATTTCAATCACTTTTAGTGACCAAGAGTATCTTTTCCTCTGTTTAATAATCTCTTTCATTTTTATGCTACCTGCAAGTTTTTTCTGACTATCCTCCACCTTGGAAACTGTAAATCCTCAATTGAATATGATTCTTAGAAATTTGCAAAATGACAATGGCTAGAAGGCTGCTTTTACTGACTTCCCATTTTATGATTCCTTGATTTTCTTATTGACATTTTTGCCTTTGGATGTGATATGATGTTCTGCTGTTCTTGTTCATGGCAGGCGTGGGCGGTCTCAATCTTGCCCCTTTTGTAGAGATAGTCTTAAGAGGGTCAATTCTGGTGATCTTTGGATATTCACAGAGAAGTCTGATGTTGTTGATTTGTCTATAATTTCGAAGGAGAACTGCATGAGGCTGTTCATTTACATTGATAAGTTGCCTAGTAATGTTCCAGACCATGCAATTGTTCCCTATGGTCATCCCCATGCTAGGTGAGGATTAATCCACTGGCTTTAGGAGCTGCTTGTATATGATACGAAATGTTGTATATTTCTTGTTAACACTAGCATGTTTAAAGTGTAAATTTCATTTTAGTTACGGATCTGACTCAAAAGATTAATTTTGAGAATTGTTATGTTAATCTTAACCTGTTTCTGTATTTTTACAAATTGCCTATTGCCTGGCATTCTTGCATTGAACTTCCATTAACAAACAGCTTTATCATCCACTTATATTTGTTTGAAACAGCAACAAACTAGTGCTGATACTTATTTTTGACAATGTGATGCCAGATGCTCGGGTGCCCCCAATGAAATTCATGCAGCTTGAAGGCCATAGTTGTTTGTGATTTTTGACCAATGTAGAGGCAGATCCTTTCAACTGTACTTTTAAGGGTGAGGGTTGATGCAATGATTAAAGTTTTACTTAGTATGACTTGATATTACCAGAAACTCTTTGGTGTACATGCAAGTAAGAGAAGTACATATATATTTGGTTCTCTCCAGCTTGCAAAACAGGATGTCTTTTTGCAGCTGTGCATTTAAGGCCCTAACTACCTAAAGAATTTAAAGTTTTAAGGGAAATGACTTGAGAATGAGTTATAAGTGGCCTCTGGGTTTAGCTAGAAATAACATGAGGAGTTGTTGAGGGCTTAGTTTGGTCGGCTAAGAGAGATTTGTTTCTGTTCCTGACCGAGGGTATGAATCGCTGGGTCGTTATTTGTGACTTTAAATCGACTCGCAAGGACCAGAGCTTGGAATCATTCCCCAATACCCAACGTGAAACTCTTGATGTTTGAGAAATGTACTTGAATAATTATGCCAAAAAGAAAAGAAAAGAAAATGGCAGTGAAGGAATACAGGAATGCTAAGTAGTTCAATCGAGCCAACTGAACTGATTAGTGACCATCGCCATCTTGGTCTTGCACACGCATGTAATCTGCGTAGAAACGAGGATGGTTCTCTTCTGGATGAGCAACGTAGGCATAACCACCATGTCTAGAGATATCCAACCCAGCAATCTCTTCTTCAATGGAAATTCTCAATATCCTGAGCTTGTGAAGACAATAGAACAGGGGTCCCATTGTCACACTCACCCACCCGAATATCACCAATACCTCAATCAATTGGGATCCAATAAGACCCCACCCTCCACCCAATAACAGGCCATAAGGCCTTCTCCCTGTTGTCACACCCACGCCTGAATTATAGGCTTCAATCACAAACTCCTCTTTCGCAAACAAACCTGTGAATATTAACCCCCAAGCACCACATCCGCCATGCAACTGGGTTGCCTCTAACGGGTCGTCGAACTGTAGCTTTAGGGCCAATATATTGAGCCCAATCAAGACCCAAGCAGCCCAAAAACCACATACAATTGCAGCCCATGGCTCAACAACTGAGCAGCCCGAAGTGATTGCTACAAACCCCCCAAGAACACCATTGCAAACGTCTAGTGCATCCCAATGACCCGCTAGCAATCTCCGGCTGAATAACATTACAATTCCTGCTGTTGAACCGGCTAAAGTAGTAGT
Source organism: Erythroxylum roigii (assembly GCA_027576455.1). NCBI lineage: Eukaryota > Viridiplantae > Streptophyta > Magnoliopsida > Malpighiales > Erythroxylaceae > Erythroxylum > Erythroxylum roigii. The sequence continues at coordinate 13,205,721 of JANZXV010000210.1, forward strand.
TACTGCAGTCCGGCCCACACCGGTCCAGTTTCCTTTATCGGTTGTATGTGGATAGGCGACAAGAATCTTGTCGTAGGAGCCTGGGTTAAATCCAAACCATCCAAACCAAAGCAGAAAGGTCCCGAGTACTACCAGGGTTGCATTGTGTCCACGCAAAGGCACCGGCTTGCCAAAAGCATCAAACCGCCCCACCCGAGGACCTTCAATAAGAGAGCCCCAAAGCCCAGCAACCCCACCAACCAGGTGAACAACGCCGCTACCAGCAAAGTCAATGGCACCCGAGCCGAACAACAAATTGCTTGAAGTAGGACTTAGCCAGCCACTTGATGACCAAACCCAATGAGCCACAATTGGATACACAAAACCAGTGAGAAAAAAAGAGAATACAAGGTATGCACTAAACTGGGTTCTCTCTGCAATTGACCCACTGGTGATTCCAGCAACAGCTATAGCGAAAGCCCATTGATAAAGAAAGTAACTATAGTCGTAAGTACTGTCGGGGATACCTTTGAGAGCAAAAAACCCTGTACCGATGAAAGGATTGGCATTGGAGCCATCTCCAAATGCAAAAGCGAACCCGAAGAGATAATAAGAAATACTTCCAACAACCGCATCAACGACATTAGTAAGCATTATGTTCATAGCATTTTTGGCCCTCACAGAGCCAGCGCACAACATGGCAAAGCCAAGTTGCATCACAAAGACTAAGTAAGCTGAGAATAGAAGATAAATGGCATTGATAGAGTCTGTGACACTTTGTTCCCATGAAACCTCCATGAGAGGCTGTTAGTCGGAGAGGAGTTATTAGGGGTATAGAGGAGATGGTTGTTGAGAATTGAGGAAGGAAGATAAAAGAGTTAAAGGTTGCAAATTTTGTCAAGGTACCAGGTTGACTGGTAGCTACTCCTGTTTTGCGGCCTAGCTTTCACATCTTTTTTATGTTTTGGATTATTAAAAGTCGTTAGCTACTCCTGTGGCCAAGCTTTTCGCATCTTCAATAACTTGCTTTAACTGGATAGAACTCCCTAATGTGGATGTTAATCGATTAATGTAAACTATTTATAGGATGCGTTAATCTCTCATAACTTAAATCTCAAAAGTGAAATTTTGCAAGTTAAAGATTTTTCTTTGTTTTAAGAAAAGGATCTTCGAGCTATAAAATTTGGTTTTACGAAAAGAAGGCAAATCTCTCCTTAGATTTTCCAAGGGGAAGTGATGGTGCCCGACTTCAGATGAGACTGTTCTACGCTCCAGCGGCACAATTTTTCCTTGTTCTTGTTCAGTGGACCGATTGTCATCATCTTGCTGGTGCCCTTGGTTTGCTCAGAATTTTAGCTTGTCTGGTGCGTATCTGTAAAGGCTACTTCCTGATTTCACTTGGTTGTAGTTCTTGCTTTAGTCTGTTATTATTTTGTTTTGCTTGCCTTGTCTCTTTCTGTTCCCATTCAAAATTTCACAGTTCAGTTTGTGTTGATTCATTAACTAATTTGTTAAGATTATTCTGCACTCCACAAATTTCAAAATTGTAATAATAATGTTGGGGATGGGATATGAAAATTGGTATTGATGCAGACCTACTCGGACGGCAAGACTATTACTACTGCTATGAGAAGAGAGCCAGCATTCGAGAATTTTATGGTATGTAACTACAAAGAGGAATATCGGATTTGGAAGATAAGAAACAGAAAGAGCAGTGTACTCTCATGTACAGAAGAAAAGATGATTTGTATAGGAGTAAACTCTCAAAGATTGATGTTGAAAGAGAAGAAGAGTGGAATTTGCATGGACATCAACAGCAAAGTTGTTTTACCTAATTGCAACCATTCTTTGTGTTTAAAGTGCTTTCGAGATTGGTAAGGTTTCTACCATCTTTGTGCCAACAGTTTAAGGGAATGTCCTTCACTATTTTACTAAAAATGGAACGAAATGATTTTTATTTTTTGGTTCCGGCAAAGCTGGAAAAATGCATGCTGTAGCTTTGAGTTTGGCCCTAGGCCCCTCTCTTAAGCAAAAAGCGTTGTTTCCTAGTATTCGGAATGGGCCGCAAGTTGCCGCCCATACTTCAACATCTAAGTGTTCACCACTTAAATGGGTTTCTTAACTAGGACAGAGCAGGGATACATATTCTTATATTTTAGTGTTACTTCCATCACTTGTGTTCTTGTCCTTGTCGAAGGACTTAAATTACCCCGAAACTACCATGATCATCAAATTACAATAGATAACCTGACAAATTTTATGGCAAAAGCAATTAATGGTGATAAGTTTATATGGTGTCAATCCTCGTGTGGTCTGACAGAGTGTAAGCAATATAAAGCGGCAAGGTGGAAATAATAATGTGAAGATCTAATTGACTCTCAATCAAATCTTCAAGTAGGAGCATTGTCAAAAAATAGTAAGCACTGTTTTCAGTGCCTACTAAAGTTGAAAAAAATCCACAAAAGTTAAGGCCATCCCACATAAATCCACAAAAGTTAAGGCCATCCCACACATCTCCTGCCTATAGATAGCCAGGAGTTGAAGAGAGCAAATCATTCCAGAAATCTCTTCTTCTATTAAATCCTCACGAAAATTTAGAGAGTATTTTTCCTATTTAATAAGAGAGTTAATGTTTCTTTATGTAAAATAAAGAGATATTGTACTTCTAAATTTTATAGTGAAATTCTTCTATCATTGTCTGTAGTTTTTACCCTAATTTAGAAATTTTCTACATAAAATCTGTCTGTTCATTACTATTGCTTCAGTCCTATTTAGTTGCGAGCCTACTTTAATCCGGTCGATTTTTACAGCACCTTTAACCTCATTTATTCGAACTACTAGTCTTCTGTAAAAACCAATAAAATGCCATTCAAAGCTATTTGTGAACCTAAAACATAATGATCGTGAAAATCTAAGCGCTTAACCATAACACAGTGTTTGGTTCTTGTCCCCGTTAGTGGGGATAGAAGACAAAACATAAAAATCCTGTCTCCGTGTCATATTTGGTTATTGTCTCCGATTTATTGTCCACCGTCCCCGGATGACAGCGACAAGCGTTTTTGTTCCTCCGAAAATCGAAGGACAGAAACGCTTGTCTCTGTCTACGAAACACAAACACGCATCTGTTTTACAAAAAACACCCCCGACTCCTTCGTCTTTCTTTGTCCCCGACTCCTTCGTCTTTCTTCGTCTGGATCGCGAAACACATTATCTTCTTCTCCCTCACGAAATCAATCCTCTTTGTCGACCGACAAGTCTCGCACCTTCCCTCTCGCATACTGCCCTTCTTCCTTAAGACTTTCGTCTCTCTAGGGCCAAGTAAGTATTTTATTCTATGCTGGAAAAATGTTGTTCTTCCTTGCTTGACCGACACTCTGGTTGCGCAAATCATTCGTAAATTGTCATCTTCTTCTAACCCACAACTGGTTGCTCTACTCTCTGTCCCTCTTATGATTCATTTTCTTGTTGACCCGGACACCCACTTTTTGTTCATTCCCAGCAATGCATGCCCACTAGGTTTTTAAATTTCCTTCATCTCTTGGGTTTCAAGTTTGTTGGTTTTGCTTTCGGGAAGGAGTTTGGTTGGGAGATTGATTCACTTTTATGTGTTTTGATGATGCACAATTGAATGTGGGGATTTGGTTGGGCATTTGTAGATTGATCTGTTTTGGGGATTTGGTTGTATGCAAAATAGGTGAGAATAATGTTAGTTCCCAGCATCTGTTGTAGTTTTAAGTTCCATAATGTGTATGCATTGTCCCATTGTGGTTGGATAGGTGTTCAAATTCCCTAACCAGAGAAGAAGGAAGTGTTGAAGAGGATTAAATTGATATGGAAATGTGAACATGAATGCATATAAATGACTTAGAAAATGTTGCATGTTATCATTCGAGTACTTGAACATGTTATCTTCCAAACTTCTGAGTTATATACGGTTCATTTAAAAATTCATTTCTTCAACAGAAATTGTGTTTGAGAAATATCAGTTTAGTTTATGGAATTGAATTGTATCCACTCATTCCACAAGGTGTTTCAAACATATGGCAATATGATTCTTACAAATTTAAATGCAGAATCACTTATCTGAAACTGTTGTAATGCTTGATGCTTGCAAATGCACAAAACTTCAATGGGTTTTGGATCCTTTCGAATAATTTAACCTGTTTCTTTGTTTCTATTTAGGAATCCTTGGTTGTTGTTGATCGGTGAGAGGTTGCAATTATCCCCAAAGATTATCTTTTGTTTCTTTTGTCAGGTATTTCCTATTTTCTGAATTGAATCAACTGCTTGACTTCTAAATGAAATATACCCTTGTATTATTGGTTGGAAGATGTTGATGTTTGTACAATATTCATGGTTTACAGCCTACCACTGTATATATTGAAAGATTATCTTCTATTTCTTTTGTTAGGTATTTCCTATTTTCTGAATTGAATCAACTGCTTGACTTCTAAATGAAATATACCCTTATATTGTTGGTTGGAAGATGTTGATGTTTGTACAATATTCATGGTTTACAGCCTTCCACTGTATATATTGAAAGAAATCAGGCAGTTTGTATGTTATTTATGATGATTGTGATGTTGGTTGATAATTTATAGCTTGTACAATTTCTGTTCAATGGATACAACATCATAAACTAATGTGGTCCATAATGCTATAGGAGTAAGATCATGAACAAAAGTTCATCGGCCTATTTAAGCCTTTTACTAGAGTAATATTGAAGGAGACATTTGCAAAAGACATTTAAATTACTATTGTTGGAGGCTTATAATATGATGACAAATTTGAGTAACCTTCTCGTAGGCTTAGTAATAAGTTTTAAACAATTAAAATATAGTAATAAATTTCAAACAATTAAATAATCATTTTATGACACATTTTTTTGAGCAACAAGTGTAGGCTATACGATTTAGTCCTTATTTGAAGTCATACAAAAGTTAGGAGACATAATTTGAAAAAAGATTCAACTTTGAGATTATATAAATATCCAATGTTATCATATCTTATAGCCATCACTTTTGAGAAGGGACTAAAGAAACACATATCATGCTTTAGTATTCCTTCAAATTGTAAGCATCATAATTTATAGATATTTTGGGTTTGAGTATGCTCAGTTTATCTGTCTTTGCAATATACATAAGTCTAGCAAAATATTATAGTTAAAATATCAACAACTCAAAATATCATACCTCAAAGTTCTCATAAAACATCAGAATTCAAAGGTCTTTCAAAACATCAACAACAAAAGATGTCAGACCTTAAAGATCTCATAAAACTTAAATTTCTAAAATCTTCAAACTCAAAGTCTCACACAACATTAGGTATTAAAGGTCCCATAAAACAGCAGCAACTCAAGAAGTTAGATTTAAAGTTTAATAACATGTAAAACTTAAGTTTCTCAAAACAACATTGGTCAAAGGCCTCGTAAAATTTCAATAATAAAATAATTAACCTCAATGATCTTATAAAATATCAGCAATGAAAAATGTTATACTTAAAGTTTTACGAATTTAATAATCATAATTGAAAACATTAACTGAAAATATCTTATTCAAAGTTTCATCAAAATGTTAGATTCAAATTTCATAAGCCCTAAATATCTAATTGTCAACTACTCAAAATATCAAACCTCAAAGGTCTCCTACAATGTTAATACATTAAAACTTCAAACCTTAAAAAGGACTTATAAAATTTCAACTTTTTAAATGTCAAACTTAAAGTTTCACAAATGTTAGGCTAAACTCTATATCTCCTGTAACTCTAGGAACATTAAATGTTTTAGCTCCATATTTAGAGTAAATGACACTATGCTCCTTTTAAATACCTTAGTGTTCTTATAACTAATAAGAAATCAAGAAATGTGGACTGCTTACCTTTGTTAGATTCTATTAAATGCAAGGTTAACTCTTGATGGAATAGAACCTTAGTCAATGGCTAGTAGGTTACAATTGATTGAATTTATCTTGAGAAATATCCATGTACCCTAGAGCTCCCTCCTTGTCTTCCCTAGAAGAATTAACAAAGAAATGGGAAGATTAAAAGGAATTACCTATGCTCCATATATGCTATCTAGGGAGCAATAAACAATAAGCTTCACAAAGTTATAACATATGACAAGCATACCATGACAACCGATACTATCTTCTAGACTAGAGAAATGCTAATGGCTAAGAAAGCTCACTTTTCAATCAGTACCCAAATGAAGATCAATACGGATCTAGATGGTAGATAGCTAATTGCTAATTGTAACTTTCCTAGTCTTTGTAATTGGCTATTATAGTACAAAATGATAGGCTAAACACCACATGAAATGTTAGATTCCAAGTCTGGCAAAATGAAAGGCTAAGCAACTTATAAAATAACATACTAAATGCTTTACAAAATGATAAACTAATTTCCTCACAAAATGACAAGCTAACTTCCTTGCATATCTTCAATCAAGTCCTACAAACATGATAAGTAAAATATCTTGATATGTTTCATAATGCTGTTTTGAATGAGGATTAATTTCAATCCCTATGATGTTGTTCCATTTCAACTCCTTTGAAACTTATGGAAAGAAAGAAATAGTAATAGTCAGAATAGTCTATATATAAGAGAAAACAATACTATCATTTTAACAATGTATAAAATGAGCTTCGTTTTGATTATGAACTTGGTTTTGATAACAATGTATAAGTGTTGGTTTTTAGTTAACGCACGAATGTCCAATGGTTGAGGCCTGTTAGTGATCAATAAATTTTTAATTCTTTACAGATAGTATTTATTTACAAACATGGATAACAAGGTTCGTGAAGCAATGTTAATGTGTTTGACTTTGCTTGACCTTTGGAGTGGGGAGTTGGAATTCATGAGAATGGTCATATTGGTATGCTTGGCAGTATACACAAAAAAAAGAGGAGGAGTGACAATGCATTAGGTACTAGGGCATTGACAGTGCCAACTAGGCAAGCTAATATAGCTAGGATTTTGAATGAGGGTGATAGGAATAGCCAGTGGAATTTAAGGATGGACTTAAATGCATTTACAGTGTTATTGTTTGTAGCGCCCCCTCATCGTAGGGTACACGACGGAAACCCGAGGGTCGCTCCGACAAATATCCTACGATAAAGGTGCACCACCGGAACATCTCTACTAAAAATCCTCATGGCATCGCAATAAATAAATCACAACATCATAAACCAATAAACTTTTAATAACATACTATCAATTTGGTACAGTTATCCAGAAGCAGAATAGACAAGTCTATCAGTCCCCTAACCAAAATCAAAAAGGAAACTGATACAAGCATCTATCCTA
>JANZXV010000210.1:13258405-13275679 GCA_027576455.1 Erythroxylum roigii
CAAAATAGAATACTTCTGCGACCTTTGTTGAAGAAAACTCCATATGAGTTATGGAATGGAAGGAAACCTAATATATCTTACTTCCATCCATTCGGTTGCAAGTGCTCTATATTGAATACAAAGGAAATTCTGGATAAATTCGACTCTAAGACTTATTCGGGAATTTTTCTAGGCTATTCATTATCATCGAAAGCTTATAGGGTTTACAACCTTACCTCTAAGACTGTTGAGGAGACGATTCATGTCAAGTTTAATGATAGTTCTCAACTAAGTAATACTGATAATGAAACCCTATCAGTACCTTTGGTTGGTAGTGAAGAAGTATCACCATCAGATACTCCTTTAGACAAAGTTGAAGATATTCTTGAGACTCTTGATTTGAAAAGAGATTGGAAATATAAGAGTTCTCATCCAGAAGAGTTGATTATAGGAGAGACCTCATAAGGAGTGCAAACAAGGTCTAAATTCAGAAGAGAAGCTAATGTAGCGTTTATCTCTGAAATAGAGCCTAAGAAAATTGATGAAGCTCTTCAAGATTAAGCTTGGGTTTTAGCTATGCAAAAGGAGTTGAACTAGTTTACTAGGAATAAAGTGTGGTCCTTAGTTCCCAGACCCTTTAAAAAGTCCATCATAGGAACTAGATGGGTTTTTAAGAACAAACTAGACGAATCAGGAAGAGTAAGTTGGAACAAAGCAAGATTAGTAGCACAAGGCTATAATCAGTAAGAAGGAATAGACTACAATGAGACTTATGCTCTTGCAGCAAGACTAGAAGCTATTAGGATTTTACTTGCATATGTTGTCTGTCACGACATAAAGCTTTTTTAAAAGGATGTGAAGAGTGCATTTTTGAATAGCTTTATAGATGAAGAGGTTTATGTGAAGCAACCTCCTGGGTTCGAGGATGTTAAGAATTCGGACCATAGTTATAGACTTCATAAATCTTTCTATGGCTTGAAACAAGCTACTCAAGATTGGTATGATCGTCTGAGTTCATTTCTTATTTAGAACAAGTTCAGTAGAGGTCAGGTAGATAAGACGTTATTTAGAAAGTGCATTAAAGATGATTTCATAATAGTTCAAATTTATGTTGATGATTTTTTTTTTGGGTGCAACGTCAAAGAAGCTATGCATTAGTTTTAAGAATTTGATGAAAAACGAGTTTGAGATGAGCATGATGGGTGAGTTAAAATTCTTTCTTGAGTTGCAAGTTAAGCAAACCGAAGAAAACATTTTTATCTATCAACAGAAGTATATTAAGGAATTGTTGACTAAATATGATATGGAAAGAGTAAAACCAATGTCAACTCCGATGCATCCTTCAAACCTTTTGTCTAAGGACGAAACTGGCAAGAAGGTTGATCAAACCCTGTATAGAGGGATTATTGGTTCTTTACTTTACCTTACAGCAAGCAGACCTGACATTCTGTTTAGTGTTTGCTTGTGTGCAAGATTTCAGGCACATCTTAGAGAGTCTCATTTCATTACTATTAAAAGAATATTGAGATATCTATTAGGTACTACTGATCTTTGCTTAATGTATGAGAAAGGTAAATATTTCAGGTTAATTGGCTACTATGATGTGGATTATGCCGGAGATAGGATTGATAGAAAAAGTATGAGTGGAGGATGTCACTTCCTTGGCCACAACCTAGTTTCCTGGTCCAGTAAGAGGCAAAGCTTAATTGCTCTATCAACTGTAGAAGCCGAGTATATGTCAGCCGCAAGTTGCTGTTCACAGACGTTGTGGATTAAGTATCAGCTAGAAGACTACTTAGTATAAAAAGATGAAATCCCAATCTACTGTGACAACATAAGTGCCATCAACTTGTCGAAGAACCCTATACAACACTCGAGAGTCAAGCATATCAAAGTTAGACACCATTTTCTACGAGATTATGTTTAGAGGAAGATCTTGAGTCTTCAGTTTGTTGAGACAAACTATTAGTGGGCGGAGATCTTCACTAAGCCATTGAGTGAAGAAAGATTCAAAGAAATCAGACGAATCCTTAACATGGTGATGTTGAGTTATCAACCGTCTAACATGTCAGGACCCATATAAAAAGTCGTAAGAGTTAACGACAACAGTAACTGTAAGTTACAGACGGTAACTTCTTTTATAAGAAAGTTTTGGAGGGAAAGCGTCTCGAAGTCTTGAGAATACCACCTACTCTAGAACACTCTTGACATACCCTGACATCGAATTTTGAAGAACTCTCAACAACATTTTCCATTACTCTATTATAATATCAGACCCTCTTTGCCCTCACTCTCAATCTCAGAAACCAACCTTACCATGTGAAGAAATACAGTTGTGTGTTCAGTTTGTTGTTAACTACAGAAACAAATGGAGCAATCAATGACTAGTGGAAGAATCTTTGATTTTGAGTCTTTGAAGAAGGACTAGATGGATATTGAACCAGAGATTGTGGCAGCCGGATGGAAGAACTTCTTTCAAGTTCGTGAGACTGTCTACATGAATGAAGTATATGACTTCTGGAAGAATGTGGAAGAAATAGAAGATACGCTAGTATCAGTGGTAGATAGATTGTCCATGATAATAACACTAAAATTGATCGAGAAGGCTATTGAGTGTCCAAGTGCTGGAGTAAAGCTTGCTCATAAGGCTAAATGGATGACTTAAGCTAGAATGGAAGAATCTCATATCAACTGACAACTCTATGGAAGCAATAACCCAAAGGCAAAGGTCTCAAGCCTTGTGTCAAAGGCTAGGGTTCTACACTTACTACTCTTTCACTGTTTCCTACCAAGAACAGGATCAAGGAACCTGGTGACGACTTTAGATGAACAGTGTTTATTTCATCTACTTAATCACCAACCTATAGACCTACCATTTCTTATTTTCATTATATGAAGAAGAAAGACTCAACCACTCTACCATTTGGAATGATACTGACAAGAATCTTCAGAGATTCTGAAATTCTCCTAGAGAGAGGAGACAGGATGAAGTTGAATATCAAGAGCGCCATCAATTCTAAAACTATTAGTAGAATGGGCTTGAAGAATCTGGAAAAAGGAGAAACATATTCTAAAACGATAGCAACAATTGAGGGGGAGCGCACAGTAAACTGAAGTGTGAATGAAAAAGGAACTCCCACTAGAAGATTAAAATCTCAATCTATTGAGAGAATGCCTGTAGAAGGAGAAAAGAAATCGTCATATGAAGCAATGAAGGTAAAGGTGATTTCCAATAAAGAAGGAAGCCAGGTGCGATATAGGGAGAAAGTGACCTTGAAGAGAAATGGAGAAATTGTTGGGACTCGATCTCGAGACCGGACCCCAATCAGAAAAGCGAAAGTATGGAAAACAAAACGAATCGGAAAACAACGAATCAAAAAGAACGGACAATATCGAAACCAAACGAACCGAAACGGAGAATCGGATACTAAAAATTTCAGAAAAGGAATCGAAAGCGGAAGAAAACGCGAAAGAGGGAATCGAAGGAAATGATTTCGAAGCATAGCGAATCGGAAAAGAAATCGAAATCGAAGCAAGCAAACCAATGTCCGACTTTTGGTAACGAATATTCTTGCTTTGGAAACCCTAAGACTAATCCAATTCCGAAATCTGGTCTAAATTTTTTTTTCATAACACTTATTTCTCAAAACTTTCCACATTTTCAAATCATTTATACTTGCTTCCAAAAATTTCTCGATTTCAAAACTTAATTTTTCAGTCCTCAAAATTCTCAAAATTTTCACAAATCATGCACAATTTCCAAAAACATGAATGTTTCACATAACAAATGCATCACAATTTAAACAAAGCAAAAGTCACATAACACTTCAGAATAGTTTAGTTTCGGTCCAAATGGAACGTACTGCACAGTCCCGCATAGCGGTCCTGTGCAGCCGTGAACTTATGCGAGTCCGAAATCGGAACTCCAGTGCCACTAGCGGGCAGGCGGGAGAAGCCTTTTAAAAATGAGACCAGTGCACTGACTCTAACTTATGGGACCTAGCCAAACCCACATAACACATATCAACTTGAAAAAAATTCGGATTGCCCGAAGGCACATTTCGAAAATTCAATTTTCATGTCATGTCATATTTAAACATAATGTCACTCACAAATGTCACAATTTCACATAATTCAATGTGCAAATCATTCACAACAAGGAATGCAACAAATTTTCATAATTTATCAATATTGATAAATTATGAATTTCAGCAATTTAACACAATCAAACACAATAAATGTAACAATTATGTCAATTTTCTCAAATCATTCAAAATCAATGAACGAACAATTTTCCTAATTGATCAAATCATTCATAAATAATAAATTTCAGAAATTTTCTCAATTTATCAAAACTCATTTTAAAACAATAAATTTAACCCTTCGGAAATCATAATTCGCAATTGCTTACATTATTACAAAAATCAACGAAGATAATCATTCGAAAAATAATAATAATTCAATTTTTGCTTTCTTTATTTCTCGAAAATTCATATTTAGCTTATAAATCAAAAAATAAATATGCTACCCACCTCGAATCCATGCTAGTACTTTGTCCAAAGCATCAATTCTCCAAAGTTCTTCTTCTTTCCTCAAATTTAAAATTCCCTAAGCCATAATCATCCAAATTCAACATCATAAATAGCATAATCCTCAAAATTAACTATAGGAAACCCAAAATCATCACTTTTCCAAGCTATCTAAAGCAAGAATTTCGAAAATCCCCAAATCACAAAATTGACCTAAACCCTAACTCACATAAATCCAAAATTGAATCAATTAAACCATGCTATCTCTAAAATTGACCTTAGGAAACATAATCCCATAGCATTTCCAAGCTATCTAAACCATAAACTCATCAAAATCACAACTTAAAAAAAAAATCGAAACTTACCTCTTTCTCCCTCCATTTTCGGATTTTTGGACTCCATTAGAGAGCTTTCAAGCTTTTGCCACCCTTTTCCCTTGAAAAGAATAAAACCCCTCAAGAATCATATAGCAAAGTCGAAGCATTCACCTTCTTTCTTCTCCTCCTTCATGACCGAAGCTCTCTCTTTTTCTTTCTCTCTTCTCTCTTCATTTTCTTTTGTTTTCTTCTTATGGTCGGCTTCTCTCTTTCAAACAAACGACAGCCCCTTGCTTTTTTTCTTCTTGTGCCATGTCATTAATGAATGGATAAAGACTGAATTGCCCCTCCATCAAAGCCTTGCAACATAACTCTTTAAGTGTTGTACCCAATATACCCCTAACTTCATGCTACTTTAGGACAATTTCTAATCATCAATTTGAATGAATTTGCCAAAACTTTCTTCTAGAGAATTGTTCCTCTATGTCTTAATTTCATAATTCCACAAAAATCATTTAATTTTGTGCACGACACCAAGAGTTATAGTCCAAACATCTCGGACTGCCATTATGTTGAAACATTTTCCAGCACTTTACTTCCTTCCGAAAATTGACTATCTTAGAGGCTAAATAAAATTCACTTTTTTTCAGAAAATGTAGCCTTATCTTTCTAGTTTAATCCAAATTAAGAATCACCTCATTTGGATAACTAGAGCAAACGTTATGGCCAAAATATTGTCTGATTTTTCTAATCCCATACTGCACACTAAACCCAACTTCAATTCAGAAATTGAAGGTCTTAGGGGCTAAATTGAAATTCACTTCCTTCATATGATTTATAGCCCCAAGTCTCAATTTTATTTTTCCTTAAGAATCAATTCAATTGGATCTCCACAGATCAAGAATTGCTCAAAATACTGAACATGGTTCAGAAACTTTTCAACTCACTTTGATTAAATCAATCTCTTTCAATTTAATCCTAAAAATTACAAATTTCCCATCATAATGTAGATAATTGTCTTAGGAATCCAACGCTTCAAAAACCAACTCAATCGGATGTCGGACGGAGAAATCATAAGCAAAAGATTGAACAAGGGTCGGATTAGGGAAGGAGAATAGCAAAAACAAAAGGATTTTCATATATATAGAAAACCGAAATTCCAAAACTCATAACTCTTGATCCCGAGCTCCAAATTTGAAAATTTTGGTATCGATGGAAAGATAAAAGGAAGCTCTACAACTTCTATGAAGAACTCGAAAATCAATTCCATCTTTAAAGGGGTCAAAAACCCAATCAAAGTTACTGCCCCTACTTGTCATCTCAAAATAGTAACAGAACTTCCAAAAATCATATCTTCCTAATCCATAGTCCAAAAATTCCAAACTTTACATCAATGGAAAGATCAAAACATAATCTAAAACTTTTATGAAGAACTTAAGAGCAAATTCAACCTCTAACTGGGTCAATTTCTCACTCAAAGTTTCTGTCCTGTTACACATCACCTAAGAAAAATCCAAACTTTCAAATTTCATATCTTCCAATTCCTACATCCAAAAATTGCATACTTTATAGCGTCGGAAAGATTGACAGACAAGCTACAACTTTTATGTAGACCACTTACTCCAATTCAGACTAAATCTATACGACAAGAGGCCTCAAAGCTGAGTACACCTAAATGTACACTTAGAGACATTTTTACAAAACAAAGCCAAATAATACTGAACTTTGACTGATCATAACTTTCACTCCCGATATCGAAAAATATCAAACTTTATGGCGACAGAAAGCTCTCGATAGAAACTATAAGTTTCATGAAGATCCTTTTCTCAAATTCTGCTTAAATCAAAAGGTCAACTTTTATCCCCAAAAAGTCAAACTTTCCTCAATTCTTCATATTCTCACACTTTTTTTCTTTATTTCTTGATTTCAACTTCCATTTCAATCAACTCATTCACTTTACTCTCATAATCCATACAAATTTACTCAAATATCAAAGTCCTCAAATCTTTTCTCATCAATTTTCCTTAAGACACAAAACATCTATAACACAATTCATATACAAAAATACTCATTGAATTTTCAGTTAATATTTCCAAATTTTCACTTAAAGATCGGGGTCCAACAATTTTGGTTATTCCTCCAAGAGAAATTTGGATTATTCCTCCAACCTGGGTTATAAGTGTTTGAATGCTGGTCAAATTGAGGTCTTTGGTGAGGATTGTTTATGGCATGAACTTGGCCACTACTTTGATCTTAGGCAAAAGGATTACCAGCTTGACAATTAACAGATAATGATCAACTAAACCGTAAATTTCACAGGCAGAGGCAGAACTACTAGCATTCACAGAATTAACATTTAAATGATCTAACTTGTGAGTCATGACCTCAACTTTAGCAGAAAGTATCGTGAGTGCATCAACATCATACTTACCTGGAGTGCGTTTTGCCGCTCCTCGTTCATTGGACCATTGGTAATGATTGAGATCCATTTCTTTAATGAGGTTGTATGCATCCGCATATGTTTTATTCAGAATTGATCCTCCATCTGCAGCATCGATTAAGATCCTCATTGATTGGAGTAATCCATTGTAGAAGTTATGAAGGACCATCCAGGATGGTAAGCTATGGTGCGGGCACAACCGAAGTAAATCTTTATAACGCTCCCATGCCTCATACAGTGTTTCATCATCTTTTTGCATGAATGTTGAAATTTGATTCCTGAGATTCGCTGTTTTGTTTGGAGAAAAATACTTTGCTAAAAATGTCCTTAAGAGCTAATCCTAAATAGTAATTAAGCCAGCTGGAAGTGAAGCCATGCTCTTGCCTTATCCCTCAAATAAAATGGAAAAAGGCAGAGTCGAATAGCATCAGAAGTGACTCCATTCATTTTCAAAGTGTCGCAAACTTCAAGTAAAACTGTTAGATGCATATTTAGGTCTTCAACAGGTGACCCTCCAAATTGCGACTGCTGAACCATAGAAATAAGAGCTAGTTTCAACTCAAAATTATTTGCTTCCACAGTCGAATTCCGAATCCTCGAAGTGTTTTCTTGAATTCCTGGCTCTACATAATCATGGAGCCTAGGTCCTAGTCCTTCTGCCATTGTATTACGACTGCTGGTAGTTGTCACCTTCTTCTTATTTTCAAACCTCTGTTTCTTCCTTCTGTGGTATGTTCTCTCGATCTCAGGATCAAATGGGGCTGTGAAAGTAAATTGCATATAAATTGCGATTCACCACTGCATGAATAACACAAATGATAGTGAACAAACTTATGGACGAAATAGATACCAATAAACCTATAACTAAAATTGAAATAAGAAAAGCTTAGTCAATTTTGTTCAGAAAAATTCAATATTTGACACAAGTTCCCGGCAATGGCGCCAAAAACTTGATAGATTCTGCAAGTGCACATGTTTAGTTTGTAGTAGCCAAGTGTCGATCCACAAGGACTAGGTCAAATTACTAAATTTATACCTCCTAAATTTGCTAAGCAATCAAATATGAAAGTTCGGTTGTTAAAGAAATTGCAATGCGCGATAAACAAAATTTGGGCTAATATTATAGGAATTCATTCCAACAAAGAAATCATGTACCTCCTTATGAAATAAATCGCTGATCTAGTACGTTAACTAACTATAGTCAATTAATTCTTTCGAAGTAATCAACATGTTGATTCCAATTTTTAAACCAGTTTCCTAGGCCAAAAACCAAATTTAACCCAATTAACGTTATTGGATTCTTCTAGTACTCCTAACGAAGAATTCTATTTCTCGATCTTCTTTCAATTAGATCTAATCTAGTAAATCATATATTAAACATCACTTTTCAGTACTTAGTTTAACATCATCCATATTCAATTAAAAACCTTAGATTAGAAAGATCAGAACAATAATCGACAAAATTACTTTACTAAAATTGAGTCAACATTGAATTTAGAAATAAAGACATAAGGTTTAATACATAATTCTCAAGTTGAAACAAACATCCTAGAATAAGAGAATTTAAAGGTCCATAACTGAATTAATCTTAAAAGCAAAAAGAACTATTAACATAAACAGGGAGGGTGAAATAGAAAATGGAAAAAGGAAGAAAAAGGAACTCTAATTTTGTCTTGAATCTTGATCTCTCAATCTCCAAATTGTTCTTCGCTGATACTTATTCTCTTTTTCTCCTCTTGATCTTCTTTTCTCCTCTCGATTTTCTACCGTCCAAAAAAAAGTCCCTTTCTATCTTCAGTTTTCTCTCTTTTAAATCTCCGAAATTGTCAAAAGTAATCGTCATACACGACCCGTGTGATTTCACACGGTCTGGCCGTGTAACCTTCGGGTTTGTTGCGCACATCTTGCTTCAAATCACTTGGGCCATGTGATTATCACAAACACCTGCAAATTCCCAAAAACACAAGGGAGCAGTACCAAATTCACAAAAACTAAAAGAAATTCAACATCAATTAATGTAAAAACAATGACAAAATAGATCTAGAATATAACAAAAACAACAACTTATCAATGCACAACGAAAGGAATTGGAGTATGAAGTCAGTGAGAAAGTCTTTCTTAAGACGTCTCCTTGGAAAGGAGTCATAAGGTTTGGTAAGAAGGGCAAGTTAAGTCCGAGATATGTGGGTCCCTATGAAATTCTTGAGAGGATTGGACCGCTAGCCTATAGGTTAGCGTTACCACTGGAATTATCGCAGATTCATGATGCCTTTCATGATTCCACATGGGAGCCTTTGGAAGCCATAAAAGAGAAGTATCTGCAACTCTTCAATGATTCAGGTAAGAATTTCAAGGACGAAATTCTTTTAAGAGGGGCAGAATTGTTGGCCCCAAATTTTTTTCTTGATGAATAAGCATGATTAGATGAATTTTGGGATCTTGCTAGATTAGTGTATATTGGAATTAATTAGCTTGTTAATCTAAGTAAGATTATGTGATATAGGTCAATTGAATTAAGGTGTTAAGGTAGTAAGTTGCATGAAGGGTAGTTTGGGAAGATCACTTAAGCTTAAAAATCATAAGACATTGAGGGAAGGGCAAAATGGGAAGAGGAAATTGTTTGCTTGCATTTTAGAAGACAAAAACGTTAGTGAGGAATGAAAGAAGAGAAAAAGCACAAAAATAAAAAAGAAGGGAGAGAGAGGTTTCGGTGGAATAGAGAAAAGAAGAGAGTTATGCTAGGTTTTGATTTTTCTTAGTCTTAAAGAGTGATTTTGAGGTTGTACAAGAAGGGAAAAAGGTAGAGAAAGATAAGAGCTTTCTTTGGAACCAAACATCTCTTCATTTGGTGAAGGTTTAAGGTAAGAACTTTTTAAATGCTTGCGATTTTGGAAGGATTTTGGTTCATGAAGCTTAGGGAATGCATGGGTTTAAGTATTCTAGAACCAATTTTAGTGATTATACTTTGAGCAATTTTCAATTGAAAACCCATTTGATGTTGGGATTTTTGTCTATGAAAAGAGAATCAAGAAAGACAAGAGGAGAAAGAGGAGAGGCACATTTGAGCAATGTATAAGCAAGAAAATTCAAGATGGGTTACATTTTTATAATTAAGGAGCCATTAATGTTCCTTCCAAGAAATGGAAATAAATGAGTTTCAACAACTTCAAAATTATGCATTTATTATTCTTTGAATGCTTTGAAAATGTGTTGCATATTTGTGCATATAAACTTTGTTTGATTTATGAAAATGATTTTGCAAAAGTTATCAAGCTTAAGAAATCAAGTTTCCAAAATGTGCCTTTTGGGCAATATGTTTTACAAGTCCTGAAATACATGTTATGTGGGTTTATGGTGGTCCCCTAAGTTAAATCAAATGCACTTTGACAAAAGGCTTCTCCTGCCTGCCCACTAGTGGTCTGGAGCTCCTTCGTGGACTCCCATAAGTTCATGGCTACGCAAGACCATTATGTGAAAATGCGTAGTACTTTCTGTTTTTGGATCCACCCGAACCATTTTGATATGCTTATGTGCTCATGATAAGTTGACAAGGGTGATGCATACATAGTTTGCATAAAGTAAAATTTTTGAGATGAAAGTGGGTTTATAAATGATTTTGCTTGTTACCGATTATAAACTTGTTACCCAAAGGCTTTTAGTTCACCCCCATTCTCTTTCCCCAAATCTAGGTGATGAGCAAGATATCGAGTAGTTAAGGGTCAAGGCATCACTCCAATCTTTGAATATTTTGTATTTGAAGCAATCTTGTAAAGCAAGGCTTTAGTTGCATTTTGAGCAACTCATGATTCATGTATTTTTTGTATTTTGGGATTTTTGAGATGTTAATGTATTTGCGACTTGAAATGCCCATTAAAGCTTTGTAAAACTTTATCCTTTGATGCAAACGGAATAAGATTGCATTTTTACTCATGACTTCCTCTCAAGTTTATACATGGTGTTTTTAAGTTTGCATAAGGAAAAAGTTTGTGTTCGGAAGTCAGGGGAAAATTTGGATTAACCTAGGTTGAATTAGGCAAATGTGCCTTCTAGAAAGTTGTAGGTCTTTCTTCTAGCTTTCCAACGATCTCTAGTAGGTAATTTTTGGACATCGGAGTTCAAAGTTATGGTCCTAAGAAAGGGAGATACTTAGGAGTATCAAGTGGTATCATCTGTAGAGACATATCGTCTGTGATGACATGACATCGTCTATGATGACATCATATAGTTTGTAAGGACGTATCGTCTATGATGAGGTCACATCGTCTGTGATGAAGTCATATCATTTGTAAGGATGTATCGTTTGTGATGAAGTCATATCATCTGTAAGGATGTATCGTCTGTAAGGACGTATCGTCTGTAGAGACGTATCGTTTGTGATGACGTTACATCGTCTTAAGTTGACTTCGCTTCGTCTTAAGAGTTGCATCGTCTTAAGTTGAGTTTGCTTCATCTTAAGTTGCCTCTGCTTCGTCTTAAGAGTTGCATAGTCTTAAGTTGACTCCGCTTCGTCTTAAGAGTTGTATCGTCTTAAGTTGACTTTGCTTCGTCTTAAGTTGACTCTGCATTTGTCTGCTTTCCGCATTCGTCTGCTCCGCATTCATCTGCCTTTTCTCATTCGTCTACTTTCCACATTTGTCTACTTCGCATTCGTCCGCTCTGCATTGGTTTGCTTTTCTGCATTCGTCTGTCTTTTCGCATTCGTCTACTTTCAACATTCATTTGCTTTCTGCATTCGTCTGCTTTCCACATTCTTCAGCTCCATATTTGTCTGCTTTTCTGCATTCGTCTGCCTTTCCGCATTCGTCTGCTTTTCCGCATTCGTCTACTTTTCCCCATTCGTCTGCTTTTTGTTATCTATATAGTTGACCCTCCGCTTCTTCTGTACATTGTTCATCTTGAATCGTCTTGTCAAATTTTTGACCCTCCAGATGATAGAATCTGTCTTCGAGGTTTTTATAAAAGCTGTAGAACTCGAAGTCTTCTATCAAGACGTCCTAATATGATCTTAATCTGATATCACATATGACAGTTATGCTAGTTTCCCCAAGTCAGGTGCAATATGATTGAGGTCAAAACCTTGTTCGAGTTTTTCAGCCATAACTTTGTAATGGGATCTCCAAATGCGATAGTTCTTGTCTCCAAATAAACTAGAGATATAGAGCCACAATGTTCAAAACAAGTTGAATTGAAATTCCAGTTTGGTTTCCCAAAATTTGTTCGGAAACAGGAGAAGGGAGTTGTTTTGGCGTTTGTCCTGGTAGGAGCACGCCACCATTGTGGGATCATGGCTAATAGGGGTTCATGGAAATAACCTTATAGGATGATACGTTCACGTTTTATGACTCTGAATGTTGGGCTCCAAAATTGGGGTCCAACAAGTTCGACATAGCAAGGGCATATTTAAACTGAGCAGCTAAGAAGATGAAGAAATGGGCTGATAAGGAGGCAACACTTGGAGTTTGATAAAGAAGATTTGGTGATGGTCATTCTCCTTTCTCATAGACTTGCCGGAGGAAGTGTTCATAAGGGCTTCAGATGTACGAAGGACCTTTTCCAGTGGAGAAAAGGTGGACAGGTTGGCGTATCAAGTCAAGATACCCTCACACTTGGAGATTCATCCTGTATTTCATGTAAGTTTCTTAAAACCTTATCATAATAATAAGAAAGATCCAAGCAGGGGTCAATCAAGGCGTCCACCCACCACTATGACCATGACGCACGAATGTAAGGTAAAAGAGATCTTGGCACATAGGACTGTACCAAGGAGAGGCTCACATCTAGCCTATGATGAATACTTGATCCTATGGAAGGGATAGCCGAAAAGTCAAGCTAGTTGGGAGCATAAGCTTTCTCTTTGGCAATACAAAGATAAAATCCAGAAGTTCCACTAGGACACGATGAGGATGTCACCGGATTAGGTGGGGAAGAATGTTACGTTCCGCATGTTTTAAAGTTCATAAGCTAAAGTTCAGTCCAAAAATGTCTTATAGATCATGTTAAAATCTTTTGAAAGACTCTGGTTGCTTCAGGAACATGATATAAGCTTATGGAAGACTTTGGAAGCTCATGAAA
This sequence comes from Erythroxylum roigii, assembly GCA_027576455.1. Taxonomy (NCBI): domain Eukaryota; kingdom Viridiplantae; phylum Streptophyta; class Magnoliopsida; order Malpighiales; family Erythroxylaceae; genus Erythroxylum; species Erythroxylum roigii. The sequence goes on from JANZXV010000210.1 coordinate 13,271,743, forward strand.
TTTGGTAGAAGCCTATGAAAGCTTATAGAACATTGTGAAATAATATAGAACATTATAAAAGCTTGTAGAATGTTTTAGAAAGGTAAATATTGTACATGAATTATGTATAGTAGTAGACAGATTTCTAGAACATCAACGTAGACCATTAAATCAAGTAGATTTTGACCCTCTATTTTAGGAATGAAATGGTATATATACCCCTTAGGGCGCCTCATTTATAACATAAAAGACCATAAGGAACATCATTAGCATTGTAACATTCTTAACGGAGTTCTCTAACAAAAGTATCTTGCATTTTTCCACATTCCTTGCTCTCTTTAGCTAAGTGTTTTGTGTAGAAGGTTAACTCAGGGACGAAAGCATACTTAAATACCAAGCGAGCGTGGTAAAAGTCCATGCCTATTGCAATGTCCAGGGATCAAGCCAGGCTGGCCAATCAAATGGCAAATGTCCACACCTTCGAACATTCACATTCACAATTTTATTCACTCGGTCACGTACATCCTAGCTTCCGACCCAACACTACCCAAATACCCTAATTTCCCCAGCCAAAGAAATTGGAAAAAGTTGTACTCGTTGTACTCGCGAGAAATAAAAATGGAAATACTTTGGAATTTCTGGGGAATATATTTTGAAATATACAAACTTTAAATTAGTGGCAGGGTGTTGGAGCACGTGGGGTTTTGCTTCTTCTATGATATTCGTTTTTTTTATTATTATCTTTGGGTGCGTTTTCGAAGAATTTAGACTTCCTGAGCAGTATCTGGTGAGCTGAGAGGGAAACAGGTGTCTTCGCCGCCGGTGTTCCACAGAAAATGAGCGTAATTAGCTGCATAGTAGGTATTGGAAGGATCGCTGGCTATGGCTTCCAAGAAAGTTTCCTCAGCTGCCCACAAGTCCTTTCTAATCCTCCATAGAAAAGTTGCGTATTTGTCGTATGCCTCTGCGTCTCGTGTCTCTGCTCCTACTGCTCTCTTAAAGTAATCTTCCGCTCTGTTTTATCATAAAACAAAAAACGAAAAACTCAGGTCAATGATACCAAATTAAAAGCTTTTAACACGGTCAAGAACTACTCCGAGGATGCTGACTTCAAGAAGATATTTCAAGCCAACGGGTGTGGAGGGTTCACGCGCAGAAGGTGATGGGGATCAGAAAGGTTTTTCTTGTCCATTTAGGCTTTTCAAAGGAATGCACAGCCACACAATCCCTATCTATCATCACGGCAAAAAACTACGAACAACACCACAATAGAGATTGAAAGACAAGTCATATTTGCGAAGCTTTGTATACGAAGAAAAATCAACAGGACCATAAACTTCAACGACTGGAAACTTAAGAAAGGAAAATATCATGCTATGATAGAATATATCCTCGAACCTTTAAGCTAAATCTGCTAATATGAAATTGATAAAACGAGGAAATAAAAATATATACCTGTCGTAATCATGGGCGACGAGATAGAGAAACTGAGCATAATTGGCAAGTAGGAGGGGATTGCCAGGCTCTTGGGACAATCCCGTTTGGTATAGTAATTCTGTTCTAAAATAATCTTCATAATCATCTGGTTCGATCGTGGCTGTAATTGGTGAAACTAATCTTTGCATGGTCTCTTGATCCAGAGATTCGTCTCTCATTGAAGCTAGTATGAGAGAAGCTTCTTCAAGAAGTGAGTTCCATTTTGTTAACTCTTCTTCACTCACCTGCCCTGACACCGACTCTGCCTCTCTCTTGGTACCAAAAGATGACAAATGGGAAGCACCATCGAGGACAATCGTTCTGAATTCGTCTGACCCATCAAACCACCCGTCGCCTTCTATGCCACTGGCCAACGGTCGAACCTTTCCACCACCGCCATTAAAACCACCAACAGAAGCCGATTTACCACTAGAACCCGACACTAAGAAAGTCTTCACCGTGGAAGAATCGAACTTTGGACACTTCTGGTCCTGAATTTCAACTGCTGACACAGTCTCCGTTCTTGCGGCATGAGACCCATGTGGCGTAGCAGCAATAGCAGCGTTACTCCCCATGGAATACACAGTGAAGTTTGCAAGTAGAATCATAACATATACCATAAGAGTGGGAGTATGGGAGAAAACTTGTTGAAACAACCACACAAAAGAGGCGTGCATTTCATTCTGTACACGAAGAAGAACATCCTTCAAATCTTCAGTTAACAATACCTCCCTCATCTGCAAGGTGAAGCTGTGGAGTTCTCTGATTATAAACACCATAGAAGAAAACGCCTTTTTAACAGAGCAGTAAGCAGATTCTCCTGCTTCAATAAATCCTTCTTGCCACTGCATTTTCCTCTTTATAATTCGAAGAGATAACGGAAATTCGACGCTATTGGCTTTCCGTTCAATACTCGCCGGAATAACAATATCGTCCGTTGGGTCTTGATGGAGTTCGATCCATGGAGGCTGTACAACATAATCAAGATGGAACCGTCTAGAAGATTCTCCACTGATACTGCTACAGCTAAGTGCACCATCACTGTCACTGGAATCCTCACAGAGCATCTCGGATTTGGAATCTAACGCGTCACTGGTATCTTGATCAGATAGCTGGAATCCAAGTGCCAACTCTTGGATTTTGTTAGAGAATTCTTCGTCTGAGAAGGCGTCTAAGCTCGCACTACAAGCTCGTCCAACGCAACGCCGATGCCTAGCTCTTGACTTCGGATGCTCAAAAGAGCAAATCCGGAGAAGCAGAGAGGGTTTCTGTAGGTAGACTCCGCCGGAACGACAGCATGAAGAGAATGAAGAGACAGTCGAGGAAGTTAGGGATTGATATGCTGCTGTAGAGTGAGGTAAAATTGGCTGCGACCACTGAAAACGGGTAGAGACAGCTACTTTCACTCCCATTTTCAGAGCAAAAGGACTAGCAAAAGCTCAACATTGAAAAAAATATACTCAAAGTTGGAATTCAACAGATCCGTTAAAAGCTTTAACTTTTCTTCTTTCTTCCAATTCACTCCGACCTGAAATTTATCAACCATAAAAAGTCAAATAATTTCACAGAAAATGAAGCCACTCACTGTAACAGCTCGACACAGAAGCATTATTAAAGAAAAAAGAAAGAGTAAATCCTAGCTGGGAACACTAAATATCAAATCATAAACCGCTAATCATTACTTCGTGGATCTCGGAGATCAGTAAACTGCATGACAAGCTAAGAAACACTTACTCTAATCAGTAATAATTTACGGTTAAACGCCGGCAATCAGAAAGAAGAAGCAAAGCCTAGTACCAACTACCAGCCGTAGCTTCACGACAATTGAGAGATAGAGAGAGCGAGTTGCATCGGTTTATAACATGAGCAGAAGTAATAAGTATTCAGCAGTTTGGTCAAACTAAACTTCTTATAAAATCTAACCGCCTAACGCCAAGACAAAAAACGTGTTGTATATAACTGGGACCACAGGTAACCAGTCACTGTATAGAGGATAGCAGGCTTATGGGGCTCGAATTGGATCCGGGTCAGCTGGCACATTGCGAGGCAAGAGCAAGTTGAATTTTGAGTCCTACGCGGCTGGTTTCACGGACAATCTGGATCCAATCTGGCCGTTATTAATATGCCACGTGTTCTCACCGACTACGTCAGTTCATGTCACTTTGATTTCCAAAGCGTGACGCCGCCAACCATTCAGGTTTCTTTGTTCACACGTGTCAGTTAATTTTACCTATTCATCGATTTCTAGGCTTCCCATTTTGTACAGGCAAGTTAGATAAGCTCAACTGCAATGATATGAATACCATACCAGAAATAATATCGGATTGAGTTCTAGAATAGAATTGTACCGGTACCGTTTCAGAAAATGTTTTAAATTTATAAAATAGTCCCTAAAATTTTTAAAAATTACAAAATAGTCCATATTGATATATTATACAGTTATACTATATACTTTACTAGTTTACGGTTTACATCAACCATG
>JANZXV010000210.1:13275779-13290888 GCA_027576455.1 Erythroxylum roigii
CGAAATGATAGAATTTGGAAAAAAGGTATTTCTTAAGGTTGATAGAGTTTGGCAAGATCTTTAAAACGGTATAAAATGGGTTAAGTTTCGAATTAGGATGAAAAAGTTATGGGCGTTTGAAAATTCTGATTTACTATTCATTTGGTAAGATTTCACTATTCATATGGTAATTAGTTTAAGCAAGGGTTCTAATTCTTTCAATGATTGAAGTGAGCTATGAAATTGTTTTGCGTAAGATTGAGGTCTATAGAATAAAGTGAAAATAGATTTAAGATGAATAAGATGAGAAAGAAAAAAAATTTATACCGGTTTCGGATTAGTCTAACGCTATCAGTTTGAAGAAATCTGTATGAGTAGTTGGGTTCCGGAAACGGGATCCAACATTAATCGCGTTCAACAATAATTATTTAAAATAATAAAGATTATGAAACAACGTTTATAATAAAGAGTATAACCAAAGGGAAATTCTTGAAAGTTATTGAAGAAAAGGAAAATCTAAGAGTATATGGTGAAAAAATCATGATACTACTATTATCATATTATACGTAAAAGGTTCTAAAAGCTACTAGAGTATAATGATTATCAAATATTACAAGAAGGACTTAAAATAATAGGAAACTAGACATTCCAAAAGGAAAGGAGATATTGATCATCCTGAAATCTTTGCTTGTGTATGTTGATTTGGAGTCTGATGTGTGATAAGTGTAAATTGCGTCGTATTTTAGGGCATAGTTTGATATGTGTTTAGTCGTTAATTCGATCATTTAGTATGTGTTTAGGTTAGAATTGTGTTAGTTTGTTAATTATTTGTGTTTAAAGTGTTTTATGGGTTAGTACAAGTTTTTTAGCTTAAATATTATATTTTTGAGGTACCTTGATGTCTTTGCTAGTGTTTCAGAGTCAATATCAAAGAACAAAGGAGTTTCGGAAGATATTCAGACCAAAAAATGGCCCACGATCGTGACCAAAGGCTCAGATATGGGCTACGATTGTGTACTTTGCCTATGTCAGGTAGACGTGCAGTCGCTTAGGAACTTCACGTTTTAAGGGGCTTTTTGGACCTTTCAGACCCTAGAAAGATCCTAGGGTTACCCAAAACATAAAAGAATATTTAAAGAACATTAAAAGGAGCACAAAGGAGTTTTTTGCATCAGTCATACTTGAAACCCTAAAGAGAGAAAGAATAAGAAGGAAGATGAAGAAGACGAAGACAAAGCTGACTCAACGTGCTTCCTAGATCAGGAAGTTTTCCAACATCGTTTCCTTTCGTCGTTTATTCTAAGTCATTATTTCCTTTTCATTTCGATTTTATTTTATGTATAGAATTGACATGGATAGTATGATGATGGGATTTGGAATATTGATGATGTTATAAATTCTCCTCTAGATTTTATTTTGATATAATGATAATTTAGTCGATTGTATTTATTGGATGAATGTCGTGATTTGATTGCATTCTTACATAATTCCGTAATAAACTGAGAGGGTGAACTGAATGAAAAATGATTAAATCGGATTAATGATAGTTAGGTGATTTAATAGAAATTGTGTCAAATCATATTGGTAATTGTGTAGAGAGAGATTCCGTGTGATGTTTCGATAGTTTATTAGAGTGCTTCAGATCTAATTAGAGCTTTAATAATTTGTGAATTAAGAGATTGCAAAGTTCACAATCTGATTAAGGTTTATAATTTTGGGTTTAATGCTTATAACTCGAGAGAGAGTAATCAACCTAGGATAGTCTAGAACCGACACTCCATTGACACATAATCTACTAGGTTAGCATTAATGATAAGTAAAATCACCTTTCTCATAAATTAGTAAATTCCTTAGGTTGATTTCTATTGTGATTGCATATAGCTCACTTGTTAATATTTTTGTGTTTAATTTTTGATTTGATTAGTTGAACTCAATTCTTGTAATTAATCTATGTTGCATCTTTTATTTTCAGTTTTATAGTTTTTCTGGCCTTAGATTTTAGGATTAGATTACTCTTCTTCCTCGTGGGATCGACACCTTTAATACTACGTTATGAACTGTGCACTTGCTGAATATTGAGGGTTTATAAGATTAAAACTTACCTCGATCAATGTGATATAAGAGTTTCTTAGAGAATTGTTCATTAGAAAGACTCTTGTTATAAAAGATTCTATTATTTCTTTCATCCTAAGTAGTTGTGACTATAGATAAGAGAACCATCCAGAAGCACCTATATCTAGTTTTGGTAGGACTTTTGTTAATTGAGTACCAAACTTTAATGCTGCTAAAGTTGGTTAATTCCTTAGTAATCAAACATCTACTCAAGAGTGCTTTCCAGATTCCATTGGTAACTTTATAACAGAAGAATATATATTCAACATTCTCTTCAGCCTCTCGATAAAGTGTGCACCAGTTGATAAGGTTCAATAATTTAGCAATTTTTCAACAGTTGGTAACTTATCATTCATTCCTAACCAAAGGGTGATGGAAGCTTGAGGGTTAAAATAGTTAGACCACACTGCTTTGGTCCAAGGAAAAGAAGGAAGATAACTAAAAATTAGCTTTTTGTAAGACAAGTTGGTGAAGTTCCCATCACTAGTATTTTTCCAGATGTAAATATCTTCATCAACATTGATGAAAGTCTAAGAGATTTCATTTATAAAGGATCTAGAAAGTATGGTTGATAGAATATATCCTTGTTAGAGAAGGTTGTTGCAACTAATGGCATTTAATTTTGTAATAGTGTTGAGGGTTGAAGCTTCATACACATTGATCAGTTGACCATTAGATAACCAATTTTCATGCCAAAAGCTTATGGATTCCCCATTCCCTAATAGAGCAATGAAATCAACCTTGTATCTATCCCTTAATTTTAAAATAGCTTTTAAAGTGGATGAAGGATAGTGTTTATCATCTAAGGCCCATATGCTTTGTTCTTAATGAAGTTGGTGTGAATCCACTTACACCAAAGGGACTATTTATCATTCATAAGTATCCAAAGCCTCTTTATGTGTAGCATAATTTTTATGGTTTTGAGAAAGCAGAAGCCAAGGCCTTCTTAATTTATTAGAGTGCAAAGCTCACTCCATTTCATCTTGCTTCTATAAGATCTTTCACTGCTATAAGTCTATAGAAATTTGATAATGCAACTTGGAATGGCCAAGTGAGCAGCTTAGTATATGCTAATCAAATTCAGAGTTAAGGCAATGAGTTATGCTCTTCCAACTGTTGGATACTCTTACATATATTTTTTTATATATGGTCCAATTGTACTTTTATCTTGCATCAATTTTGGTATCATGAACCTAATTCCAATTGCTTTCATATTTAAGTTTATAAACTTTGGTAAATTTCCTAAGTCTTTAATAAGGCAAATTTTAATTTACTTTGAAAACTTGTTTAATAACTCTGAATGTTGGGAAAAGTTTGTTGATAACCTCATATTCACATTTATCTAATAAAGCATAAATAAATATTTTAAAAATACTTCTATTTTCCTTTATTAGTACAAATTGTGACATATAATCACATTGAATTTTTGGATTAATTAAAAATCACTAAATAATTAAACTTATAATCTATTTGTTGATACTAACATGACTCCATCAAAATTTGATACTACCACATCTAACAAATAGGCTTGATAATTTTAACTTAAATGTTACAGACATTATTTCAAGATGTCAATAAAATTCCAATCAATATAACTAGTTTTATTGAGGTCAATAAAGATTAAATTACACCCTTGTGTGCATTTATAAATAACATAAAATTTATGTGTGCTCAACTGAATCAACAACACTTAAGATTAGAACATCAACCTTTTTTTTTTAGGCGATATTATATTAATAGAAAGATTACAAAAAATCTTTGGAGGAAAGTTCCCAAGTGTGGCAAAGAATAGATGATGGGTACTTTGATTTATAGGACTTAGTAATTCAAACATTTTAAATTGGAGCTCAACTATTTGACTAGCTAAATTGTTAGCCCTGATCTATTATGCTCTTTTGTTATACTTTCTAATATATATATTTATTAAAGTTTATGAGCCATATTTTAATTGAATAGAAGAGTGCAATGTGAGATGAAGTCTATATTATCTTCCATCTTTAGTAACTAAGTGAATAGCAACCCGTATCTCAATTTCTAGGATGAAGGCCAAATTTGTGAGCGAGGCATAAACATACTCTCCTAAACTTATGAAGGTGCATCCCACTCTTTTTAAGTTAATAAAGCTTGTTAAATTTGATTCAAACTTTAATGTATTAAATAAAAAGTTGTTGTTGATTTTGAAGTGATTGGATAACCATAAAATTCAGGAACTTATTAATGATTATATTAAGAAACAAAATTTTCGAACATACATAGGGAGTTATAGACCTTTTGTAAATCCAAATAGGTTTAATGACATCACATATACCTTGCTTCAAAGTCTGGATAACTTGAACTTAGGAGGTGATATAATTGATATCTCTACCGATTAAGATAAATGTATCATATGCCCTTCCATCTTTCTTAGGTAAAAGTATCATATTAAGATTGTTAATCTTTCTATAGAATACCCATCACTTAATAGTCACAATTACTAGCCTAAATCTAATGGTAATAGGTTAGAGACAAAGGTTTTTATAAAAATGGAGATAAAGATCATGATAGATAATTTAGAGCACTATAAAGGAATATCACAAAATCAGTTAATATCACAACTCTTGAATTTGATGGTAGTTGGATTATACTATATTTTCTAATTGGTTAGTTTGATATTAAGGAATATTTTGGTTAGTATAATATAATTGATATTAAGCATATTCACTTTACTAACATGAAATTAACCAAATATGCTAAAATGTGTAAGTAAAATGTGTTGTCCATTCAAATGCATTGCCTATAATTTGGTGCAAGGAAATGAAATCAAAAGTAAAATAGAAATACATCCTTAAATCCCATAAAAGTGACTCATTTTCTCACATAATAAATTTAAAATAGTTGGGGTTTAGTGTAATTACATTTTCTATTTAATTTAATGTAACAAGGCTTGGTTATAGCATAGTTCACATTGAAGACCAATTTACTGTTTATACTTGTTTTGTCAACGGTCTTAAGTATGATATTAAAAAATTGGTTACATTTTATGAATCCAAACACACTAGAAGATGTCTACTAAAAAGTTTTAGACAATGAGAAATTTAATAAGATTCATACATATAATTGTACAATTCAAACAAAATCATTATCACAAACCATATATGTAAAATCATTATCACAAACCATATAATCAGATAGTAACACTAAGTCTTAAAATGATGGTAAGGAGTCTAATATTAATAAATCTAAACCTATTTTCCTATCACTAAATCTAGAATGACTATAACATCCATTGATTGTCATAAGTATCAGCCAAAAGGGTTATAATGAATATTATTATCCTAATTATACACTAAATTTAGAAATTGAATCAGGTTGTTTAGAGATTGAGTAAGACCAAATTATTGACCCATTAGATTATTATGGTGTTGAAAATGATATTAATGCAAGTTATAATGAGAATGGTTGTATTAGGGTAGCTAAATGTGAGTTATTGCTACTATAAATAATGAAAATTGGAAGAGCACTAGTATTTTTTACACTTTCATTAGAAGGATGGATAGGAAGTGTGTGTTACTGTTTTACCGCAAGTGCATGACATAGTTGTAGTTAGCATAGGCAAGTATATGTCAAATCATTGAGGTTAATGATTGCTAGTACTAATCATCTTTTTAGTACTTATACATAGACCTAGGTATAGAATCCTCCTATAACTTTTCTATGCTTAACTTTACCTTGATTTAATGAACAATTCAAGTTTTTTGGACCAACAAAAAATCCTAGATTACAGTTATATTCTCTTTCAAGACATATAACTTATATCCTAAGAGTAGTTAATTAAATTTTCTTTTAAATGAAGACAACCTAATAATGCATTAATTTGCTCTATGAGCTCTCTTGATAGGTTTTAGCGTAACTTAAGAAGATCTTATGACTTTCTCTTAAATAGCTCATTGCTTAACCCTCTTTATCCATGTTAATCTAAACAGACATCTTATCTCCTAAATCACAATGCATGAATCAAGTAATTGAATCTTTCACTTTCACTCCTTCAATTCAATCAATTATAAAAGCATGGATAAATATCAAGAAAACTAGACATTTATTAAACCAAAAATCAAATAAAAACATAAATCTTAGGGTTCTTCACATCTATATCTATAAGTAGTAACAAAGAAAAAAAAAAGAACAATAAGGAAATAATAGAGAAGAATGAGCTTATGGTTCTTAAGTCTTGATCATTCTTGATTAATATTGATGGAATCTTACTTTCATCCAAGATTGTTTCTTTTTAATGTTATCTCTGAGAATCTTTAGTCTTAGAACTAGTTTAGGGTCCTCCGAGACATCTTTCCCTTTCTTCTTATCTTTTTCCACCTGTTATTTCACAAAACCCAAACATAGTTCCAATGCCATGGGTTCTCAAAGAGCACATCAAAACATGTGTTGGTCCCATGTTGTTTTATATGTCTTTTAGCTTCTTTTTATGTAAAAATCACCATTAACATAGGGTATAACACAACCCCATACTGATCTAACATAATCCCTTATTGCCTTAACACATCCCTTTATTGTTCTGGTCAAAAGAGTAAGAAATAGAGTGAAAAAACATGAAATATAGTTTGAACATGGGGTTTAACATGTTCCCATATTAGTTCCCCTATTTAAAACATCCCTTTATATAGCCCTGTTGGTCCCCCTATTTGGAACATCCCTATATAAGTCATTTATTGGTTCTATATTCTAATTCCTTCCTCTAAAATCATCCTAAATCAACTCAAACTTGCACAAATTCATCATTATTCATTAAAGAGTTAGAGTAAGGCTTGAAAATAAAAATAAACCAAATTAAGTGCTTAATAATATAATAATCCTTAAAAAAAGGTAATGCTCTCTAAATAATACTAAGAACACAATGTAATATCAAACTCCCCTACACTTGAGCATTCACTTGTCCTCAAGCAAATCAATTTCATTACTTTTAACTAAATATAAAGCAACTCTAAGAAAGCATTAAACATAATGAAGATATTAATTAAGATTATTCATTATTCATTTAATAGCAAAGTTTATTGAATAGTTAATCACTTAGTTACTTTTATCAAATCATAAGTCTTAATTCACTCTATAATTCTTCAAACTCCATCTCATTTCACACTATTTGACTTAGTGTATAAAGTGAACATACATGAAACAAATGCTAAAACCGTTATAAATTTTCATACACTTTATTTAAAGAAAAATAAAACACTATATTTAAACAACATAGGAGCATTAAAAAGCTTGCTTGAAAATTCCCCTAGCCTTTTTAATACAAAAGTAAACAGCATTTGGTGAATATTCTCAATTGCTTAACTAGATCACTATTTTAAACAAATACTAACGCCGCTGGTCTTTTTACTTTGTTTGAAGCAAAAAAAAATGAATTTATTTTATGCTCACTTATTCACACACTTTATCTTTTTTATTTACCTTTTTGTTTTTTATGTAGGATAATGAAAATGCTTTAAAAGAGTTCACATTCAACTTAGTGCATGTAAAAACTATACATAAAGGTATCATAATGCAAATTAAATATCCATTCTCAAAATTAATGAACTAAATTGAAATATTTTTTTAAAAATTGAAAGAATTTTATTAAGCAAGGTTGAACTAGAATACAATGAAGTTACATAAGGTCAAACCAATAAGTCTTAAGGGTGAAGTAAATAGTAGCTAAGACATTAGTGATTAGTAGTTAAGCAAAATAAGTGAGACCAACATAGACAACAAAAAAAATACTATAAAACCAATATCAACTTTCCTTGCCAAATTTTGGGATTAAGAAACTTGTCATTAGGATGTTTCCTTAAGTAAAGTAGCTAGGTTTATCATAGGGACCAACTCAAAGCAAAAGGAGGGTTACATTGATCAAGAACATGTTTAATCAAAAGTTGCTTCCTATTCCATCTGGTTAGCTCTAGTAGAACCTATTCTTTAGTTTTGCTTTTGTTTTGGAAATTCTGATCATTTCTCTGCTTCCAAATGTTTTAGATGGTGTAACCAAGCGCTATATAACAAATGTACTAATTTCTTTTAAGTTTCCTTACCTTCAATGCTAATTCCATAACCACTCTAAAGCATAGAAATTTATATGACCGATGACAAATTTGCATTATTATAAATTAGATAAAGCTCAAAAGTCACATGAAAAGAAAAGGTGAGGAGTTGATTTGGGAGCTTTCTCACATAAGCATTAAAATGTGTTGTAGCTTAGGAAAGGGAGACTATCCTTGGTCCCAAGCCTTTCCTTGAAGACTAGACATAAGTGAAATGAGAACTTAGGGAGCACTTTTTTACTCAAAACAATTATGTGCCAAGGAGTTACCTAGGGGTTTCAGAAAGTACCTACAAGATGCACTAGTAAATCTACTAAAAGTATGATTTAAATTCAACTTAGTCATAAAAACTCAACCATTTGCCTAAACAAATCAAATTACAATTACAACAAAAGTTATAGTGGATCATTTTGGTCAAAATCCTTTCTAAAATAATCGAGAGAACTCTAAAATTTTCATTATTATTAAGCGAATTATAAAAAAATTGATAAGCCTAATTATAAGTCATTGGAACTACACATCTATTTTATATGTTTTCCTCAATGTATAGAACACCTAAAAAAATGAAATTACTGGGAGGAGGTGAGGATAATTGGTTCTCCCTTGGAAACAAAATTTATGGACCTTATATATTGTCGTTAACATCTTTCTAGTGCCAATGAAATATAATATCTATCTAAAAGTTCAAGTTATTGTTGCCTTTATATCCTATAAAACTCCATCAAATCTCATATTAAGTAAGAATGATCATTAAGATAAACTTAAAACCATAAGTTCTAAGCTACATAGATAAAATAAACCACTAGTGAGAATCCTACAAATTACAAAATAAAAAGCATCTAAATATTAGGTTACCTCCTAACACTTCTTTATGCATCTTTTAGTTTGAATTATTTGCGATAACTTTGTTTAACTTGGACCTATAATCAACGGCTTGCTTTTACCCTCATTAGCCTATAGATAGGTTACTTACTACTATATAATAAGGAAATATGTTATCAAATTAATAAAACTAATTAAATCATTAATGCCTTTTCTAATAACAAATTATCAATATAATAAGGAATAGAAAAATCCCTTAGATCTTATATTGACCCTAGCATTTTATTCTGTGGGAAGTTGGAGACCTTCATACTTTAGATGACTGGCTATAATTACCTAACAACCTCTTTCTTTAGACCCTCCTCTTCTTCTTCCTCTTTGCCATCTTCTTTTATCTCTTCTTAAAAAACAACTTTTTCTTCTTTCTCTTCAACCTTTAGCTCCTCTCCACTGCTCAAAGTTATCTTATTCATTTGTTCCCCCAAATTTAGCTTGTTGTGTCCACATAAAACACCTTGTTGCCCATTAAAGACAAGCCTAATTAATTATACGTTGTGGAAAGTGGTGAATAACTCTTCAGTTTCTTTGGGGTTAGCCTCAGCTATGACAATGACTTTTATAAGGATGTCTTTAAGACTTCGATCCTCCTTTTGTTGCTATGATTACAAAATCTTGTTCAAACTTGATCATTCTACACAAAACAGTTACTCTCCCATATTGTAAATATCACCATAGGCGATGTATTGAGGCCAGTTTCCCATAATATTAGGCTACTCCCACATATTGTTCCAACGAATGAAATTCATAATTATGGTGGTCAAGTCCACAAATTTCATAACACATCATCAAAATGCATGTTACATTACCAGTCATTCCAAGCTTCCAATGTTGCCATAAATGATGCATACTGTAATTCCCCAGAGAATATTCTCCTCTCCATCATTTCATTGTGTTTGGTAGCCATAGCAATAAATATCCAATCTTGAAAATAAGCTACTATCATAAGATCAAGAAAGAGATCTCTAAGGTTAAATAAATAAATAAGAAATAAAACTATCAAAAAATGACTATATTAATAAAAATAAAGTATTCCTAATATCACAGTCCCTAATAGTGGTGCTAAAAACTTATTCTATTACTTTACCTTAAGTGCATGGTGTATATGTACTAGCATAAAAGTGTACAGATTAATCCTATGAGGATAATAATTACTACCACTAATTGTTTTTCTATTATCTAATCTTAATAAAAGAGTGGTGTAATAAATGAAAATAAACAAAAATAAGATAACAATAGATAGAATAGAATTATAAATAGAACCCTCCTAAAACTTTACAATGTTTAACTTCATCTTAATATAATAAACAATTTTAGTTTCTTCGAGTAGTAAAAATTCGTAAGTTATAGTTATATTCTCTGTCAAGACATATAACTCCTATCCTTAGATTAGTTAATTGAAATGTCTTTCAAATCAAGACAACCTAAGCATGAAAATAATGAATTAATTCACTATATAAACTCTCTTGATAAATTTTACCCTAAGCTAGGAATATCTCGTGGGTTTCTCTTGAATAGCTCAAACTTAACTCTCTTTATCTAAATTGTGGTATCATCTCTTAAATCTCGATGCATTAATCAAGCAATTGAATCTCTCACTTTCAATCCTTCAATTCAACCAAGTATAAGAACATAGATAAATCTTAAGAAAACTAGATATTCATTAACCAACGATTCATTTAAAATAACATCTAGATCTATATCCTAATTACTTGAGGTGAGTTTGCATATATCGGAATTTCATGACACTTAAGGTAAGTCTCCTTACTTTAAAATGGATTAGTCTCCATAGAAATGTATCCATTTTGAATAGCTCCGACATTAATAAAAAGGTCTATGCATTTAGAAAGAGTCTCCTACTTCTCTCTAAACTTGACTACCTAAGTTGCTACAGGTCACATCTTCCTCTTGGTTTATGATTTACATCATGTTATTGTACTGATTAGGTCTTTCTTCAACTCTATCTTTCTTCCTATCGTCACCTCTTCACCTTTTCTTCACTACCCTTTCATTCTTCTCTTCTTAGTGAACAATCTATAAACTTACTTATGTATAGTAAGTACATTAGGGGTAGTTTTGTCCACCAAAAACAAATTTTCAATTTTTGCTTATTTTATTACCATTTTAAGAAACTAATTTTCAAACTTTTCAACTGCAAAACAATGGAATATCCCTTTCTAGCTCATGGACATAGACATTGGAAACTTCCTACCCCTACAAGGACCTTCCTCTCCCCCCTTCCCCAAACCTAGGGAAAAACCAAGCTTCTCCATTTGCTATCACCAAAACCTTTTCAATCCTTGCTGCTTCTAGGTCCCTATAATTTCAATCGCACTTCAAGACCACAAACCATAAGAGCTTCCATGATTCTGAGTTGAAGACTATATAAGTTGTGCCTTTGCTTCTAGAAGAGAAACAAGTCACCAATAAGACATGGTCACAGGTAGCTGGAGACAAAGAATACACCTTCAAGCTATCCTTGATTCCATAAACAATGGAAGTTTAAATAGGCATTGTTTCATCACCAATTGAAGTACTTAAGGAAGGGCCTTAAGATGGCTAAACATAGTGATTGGTTACTTTATAGACAAGAGGCCAACATATCCTATAATCAAAGCATGGGCAAAAAATAAGTGGAATCAACATGGCTTAATGATATTACTCATTAATCAAGGTGATTTCTTTTTATTCACTTTAAATTTAGAAACTCAAACTAAAATTGGCATTACAGTGGAAATCCCAAAACACTTAAAAGATGGAAGCTAGGAATATAACTGAATAGAGAAAAACTAAAAATAGCTCTTATATGGGCACAATTCTATAACATACATCTAAAATATTGGATTACCATAAGCCTAAGCGATTTTGCAAGTGCGCTAGGTAAAACAATGTTCATGGATGAGAACATTGCATTCATAGGTTGAATTAGCTATAAAAAGTTATACACAGAAGTTGAACCAGAAAAGGAGCTCCTAGAAACTCTTAAACTGAAAAGACATGAACCTTATATGAACCTAGAAGAAAGTAAAATAATATATATTATATTTTTATTCTAATTAATAATAGATGATCACTAAGGGCCTATTTGGTTAACGGTAATAGTTATTCTATTACCCATCTATTCCTAATAATTAGGAATTCTTTGTTTGGTTAACAAAAAGTCGGCAGAATAACCATTCCTGGCGTTAGTAATTCCCAGATATCAAGGAATAGATAAAGATAATTAACCCTTGTCTTTACTTATTCCGCGCATGTTCGGAATAGGTAAACACAACAAATTGTTTAACTTGACAATTTCGTCCTCTCCTCCCATGATACTTTCTCACTTACGCAGCAGCAAGTTCGTCCTCTCCTACCACGATTCTTTCTCACTCACGCAGCATCACCATCTTCTCTAGTCTCACTCACGCCTAGTGGCTCTCTCTCCCGATCTCATCTCTTTTCTCCACTCTTTGGTCTGGTCTCACTCATGCTCGTCTCTGACCTGGTCTCACTTACGCACCGGGGTGACTAACATTTAAGTCCCAGCTAGTCATTCATAGGGGTGACTAACATATAAGTCATGCACGGTGGTGACTTGCTTAAATTTATTAAGTTCTTGAGTATCTTCTATCCACTTGAATCTTAAGGTGTTAAAATATGTTCGTCTTGTTCTTGTATTTTGATAATTTTTGGTTGCATTATTTTATCTCCATTTTGTATGTGTTAAGTCAAAATGACTTTACGTAAATGATTTTGATGAAGAACAAATAATAATGAAAAGAAGAAAGTAAGACAGAAGCGAAATAAAAGACAAACGGAAGGACCAAAGCCAAAAATCAAACGGAAGAAAAACAGACGATCGTACAGAAACAAAAGACAGACGATAGCGAGGAAGCAGAAAATCAGACGGAAGGCGCAAAAGTGAAAATCAAACAGAAGGCGCAAAAGTGAAAATGAGACAGAAGCGAAAGGAGAAAAACAAACGATAGAAAATCAGACGAAAGAAAATGAGACGAAAGATCTAATACCACGTCGGATTACTAATCAGCTTGAGTTGGTTACAGAACTCAACTGAATAACTGATTCTTGAAAGATTAAGAAACAAGAAGAAAGAAGTAGTTGAAAACGAAGGCTATAAATACAAGTCGGAGTTAAGAAAAAAAAAGTTAGCGAAATAAAAAAGCTTAGCAATTCTTGAGAGAATTCATCGTGCGAAAAATCTAAAGCCATTTTTCTGTAACAAAGCTCAAACTATCTTTCAGTTGAAAGAAGCGCAAATAGCCTGAACAGGCTAAGAGTGAAAGAATACTTGTTGTAAGAGACTTGAAGAGGCTTAGTGTCAAAGAATACTTGTAACGATTTGTGAGATTGTAAAATCTCATAAAGATATCTGAGGACTGGACGTAGCCCACGTTTTTGGGGTGAACCAGGATAAATCTGCTTTGTCGACATCTCTCATCTCTCAACTCTCTCTTAACTTTGAATTTTCAATCTTACTATTTTCATACGTTAGTTTCGAAAATATTTTACAACATTGATTTTTAGAAGGTTTTGAGAAAGAACATGTTTCTTTTAAGAAATTATTTACAAGGGGATCAACGAAAAAAAGATATACACAATTCAACCCCCCTTCTTGTGCATTTGTATTTCGTGTATTGAGTTTTGTATTAACGTGTGATTGACTTCAATTGGTATCAGAGCTTGGTGTCCAAGGATCACTGTAACAAAGTGTGGATCAAGATTTATGGCAGAATCACATATATACATAGCTGAA
Source organism: Erythroxylum roigii (assembly GCA_027576455.1). NCBI lineage: Eukaryota > Viridiplantae > Streptophyta > Magnoliopsida > Malpighiales > Erythroxylaceae > Erythroxylum > Erythroxylum roigii. The sequence goes on from JANZXV010000210.1 coordinate 13,289,577, forward strand.
GGTGCCTCAGTCACTAGACCTCCGGCGTTCAACAGAGAAGAATATCACTACTGGAAAGATAGGATGCGGCTGTTTATCGAATCTACTCATATTGACCTTTGGTACATAATAGAGAATGGACCATACACACCTGTAGATGAAGAGAGAAATCCTATTCCACGAATCAGATGGACTGCTGATCAAAAGGCGAGATTTCAACTAAACTCTAAGGCGATGTTATTTTTGATTGTGCCTTAAGCAGAAGTGAGTACGATAAAGTCCACGAATGTGATACTGCGAAGGAGATGTGGGATACATTATCTATCGTACACGAAGGTACAAATCAAGTTAAAGAGTCCAAAATAAGTATTCTTGTGCATCAGTACGAGCTTTTCAAAATGAAAGATGAAGAATCTATTGATCAAATATTTGGAAGATTGCAAACAATTATCAATGGACTTAAAGCTCTCGGAAGAACTTATGACAACCAAGATCATGTTCGTAAGATCTAAAGGACTCTAGCAAAGAGTTGGAGACCAAAAGTTACAATTGTATAGGAAGCCAAAGACCTAAGCATGTTAAAGCTTGACGAATTACTTGGATCTCTTAAAATACATGAAGTTGAGCTCGATGTTGAAGACAAGCCCAGACGGGACAAGTCGATAGCACTAAAGGCCAGACAGAAGAACTACAAGACTCAAAGGAAGACGAACTCATCATCAAAAGCATTGAAGATCGAACAAACAAAGAACGATGATTCCAGTGAGTCAGATCAAGAGTCAAGTGAAGAAGATGACGAGCTATCTTTCATTTCAAGGAAGATTAGGCGAATGTGGAAGAAAAAGGCTAAAGGAAATCCATCCCTCAAGAAGAATAGCAAAGATGATGGAAAGATCGAGAAGACATCCGTGATATGTTATGAGTGCAACAAGCCAGGACATTATAAGTCAGAATGTCCAATACTTAAGAGAAAACCAAAGAAGAGTAGAGAAGGCAAGAAAAGCATGATGGAAACCTGGGAAGATCTAGATTCTTTAGAATCAGATACTTGCTCAGAGACATCAGAACATGCAAATATATGCCTGGTAGCTGAAGAAGAAAGTGATGAGGAGGTAACCTCGAAATTCAATAATTTACAAGATGCATATTCGGAACTACTAGAGGATTCTCATGCAATTCTAAAACAGTACAAACTGTTGAAGAAAAAGTATGTAGAGAGTCTAGGAAATGTACAAGAGTTAGAAAGAGAGAACTTCTGCTTAAAAAAGCAAGTGGATGAAATTAAGAAAAAGGGAGTTCTAGATAGATCTGAAGAGATCAATCAGCTAAAGCT
>JANZXV010000210.1:13336134-13351235 GCA_027576455.1 Erythroxylum roigii
GGGGATTGCCTTTAGGGCACAATCTAACAGTACCGTCCTTGCATAAGTCGAGTTACCCAATGTACAAGTCGACTTATCGGTACTGAACATGTATAAGTCGAGTTGTATAAATACACAAGTCGACTTACACTAACAGGAACAAGATGCTTTTATGATAACTTGGTATACGAAGGAACATAACCTAAATATGGACCCATGTTCATGGCCTTCAAACTAATGTTTACCAAGTGAACCCTTAGATATACGGTAAAGGATATACTAAGTTAACAACTAAGCTCCACATGCCTATATAAATTATCTGTGTTAGCAATGATATTTATTTAAATTAAGATTTATGGCTATTATCATAAATATAAAACCAACTCAGGTTTGTGTTAGACCCATATTAGTTAGAAATTTTAAGGTTTTGTATAAACAAGAAAGGAACATAGTAAAGAGGAAAGAGAGAGAGTTGATTGAGAGGATCAAAGAACAGTTAATAAAGGCCAAACTAGAGGTTTTGACACAAGAATGAAGCAACCTTGGAGAAAATTTTCAAGATTCCTTCAAGCATTAATCAAGAAGCATCAAGATTTCAATATCCATGAGAATGTTATCTTTTGTCTTGTCTTCTTTATTATTTATTGTTGTCTTTCTCTATCATTTTATGAACTAAATTTGGATATAGATCAAAATGAGATAAAATATATGACCTATTATTTGGATTGATTTCTTTGGGTTAATAATAGATTCAAGTTTTTTATGAATTATTCATGTGTCTATATTGTGTTGAATTAAAATATGGTAGCATTTTGATACAATTTCACATTTCATTTTAAGGACTGAGAAATCATATATATGAATAGATCAAAGAAGCAAAGATATTTAGGATTTGTTTAATTACATGGCATCTAACCAATATTTGTTTGACACTTTAAGATAACTCCACAAAGCAAGTTAACATGACTAATTTTAGAGACAATTTTAGCAAAATTTTAATCCCTTTTCCAACACATATAAGTGCAATTAGAGAAACCACCCAAACATTAGGTGAGGAGATAGACAAATAAACATATCAACTACACATAATCAGCCATACAAGCCTTCTTTTCAGTGAAACTAACTAAGAACATAATAACATCCGATTCAAGCTTTAATTTCAAGTACAAATCTTGAAGAAATAGTTAAACAAATCCTAAAGTACAAGTACATATCAACTGCACATAATTAGCCATACAAGACCGTATGCACGACTGTGTCTGACACAAAAAAAAAACACACAAAAATCCCTAAGTTCTCAATGAGCTATTAAACATCTATTCTCCACTTATTGCTCAAACAATGCCTTGATGAGCCACTCAACATAACCCTTATTAAATTTCCCATATAAAATAAAAAAAACATGGGAGTTTCTTTTTGTTCTCTTTTTCATTCCTATTTTTCTATTTTTTATGCTTTACTATTAAACATAAGGGACAATGTTTTAAATAGGTATAGGAGATTTTTTTTTCTTGTTATGAATTTATGGTATGTTGAGCATTTTTAGGCTATATGAATACTTGCTTTTAACTTCTTGTTTTTACATAATGCTTTTGGAAGTCAATGAAATTATCTGCCAAATAAATTTTTACTAAACTATTTTTACTTAATTGAATTTTATTGTGCAAATTAAAACTAAAAATGATTAAGATGAAGGATAAACACAATGATAAATTGAAATAGCTAGGGTATTCACTTGGACAAAGCGAGATAACTGATTGATGAAGTATTGCATAAGGATTTAGGTGAATTTAATATATAAGCATTTGAACCTAAAAGGATAAAAATATATTAAATCTATCCATTTTTCTTTAGTGTGTGATTCCATGTCATTTGGATACCTCTATAACTTGCATTAAACCAATTTTAATTGATATTATGCATATCAACTTGAATATGATAAAGGCCTTCCCTATTTATCCATTTATCTTAAAAAGCCACCTTATTTAATTGTCCATAGTTTAGCCCCTTTGAGTCATTTTTAAAATCCCTATCTTTATATGTTAAACCCACATCATAAACTTGATCTGTCATACATCCTATCATCTAACTACAAATCAAAATAAGTTGTTTTTAAGTTATTTGAGGAATGAGAATAACTTTGCTTTAAATTTTGTTTTCAAGCTACTCATTTTATATTTAGTTTAACTTCGTATCATGGCCGTCCAATTTGGAATTAATGATTTATATATAAAAATAAGTAAAATATAAAAAAATATCAACAAGAGAATAATTGTAGATATAGTAGATTGACACATAAGTGCTTGGTCACCTTTTTACCCCTACCCTTTGTTTGAATTCCTTATTAAAAATGTGTAGTTTTAGCTTATAATTTTCCCTTTCTAACCCATAATCTAAGACCATTACAACCATTTAATATAATTCCTTTTGATTCATGCCTTTACGTGTTCATTATGAGAGATATTTGGTATATGTGCAAATTTATAGTAGTGTGTTCCTTGTGACAAGAGTTTGAGAGTAAATAATTGAACCTAAACACTTAAGTGAAAGAGTGAAAACCCTAAGGTAATTCACCAAGGCTTTATGCATGCTTTTGATTGGGATTATATTTAATTGTTTCTATTCATATATTTTAGTGAAAATCGACATTATTGTGTGTTAATGCCTAACTCTTTTCCAATCTAAGTCTTAAGGAATGTGCATGGTTTAATCTCGTGAAAAGTGGTTTAGTAAAACCTATTTGGCTATCGTGTTTTGTTACTTTTTTATGCTTAAGGAAAAACAATGATTATATGTGGGGGGAACTTGATATGTTATAATTTTGCCTCATTTTTAGAATTCAAACCCTCCATAATCTTATCTCAATAAGTTCAAACTCAATATTTTTTAAGAAAAAGATTGGTCCTTAATTCAAATTTGAAAGTTTAAAATTTAGGAGCAATATCACCATTAATTAAAAGGAAATCAAGAAGATTTAGACTGATAAAATGTTTTATTTTATAGATTTAGATTAGATTAATAGAATCAAATTAAAATAGGAATAAATAGTCTAGCGTGATCATAGGCATAGGCACGTTCAGTAAGCATTGCAATTTCTAGACTTACAATATATAACAAAAAAGTGTTTAAATCATATTATAACCAAATCTAGGTGGAAATCATTGAAGTTATGATCTAGGGAAGCCATCTAATTATAATAAAAATATTTTTACATGGGGTCAAATTGGCTACAAATAGTGCAAGGATGAGAAGCAAAACATCCAAGTTTTCTTTGCATTTTCTATCTTTTCACAAAGCTTGCTTTTCCACTCCTTAGTGTACGTTAAGGTAGGCTTTCTTCTTTAGAAGTTAGTTGTAGTTATGGCCAATGTCAACTAATTTTCTTTATCTTAGTTTAAGGAAGTTGAAGCCTTTTAGAACCATGAAGATTGGTGGCAATTAGATCTTAATGGTGAGTGTTTCATTTATTCATGTATTAGATTGATTTTCTATGTTTTTATTTTATGATTATTTTTTATTGATTTATAATGCGCGCAATTAATATATTGATTAAAATGATAATTTGTTAGATTAAATTTTAAATGCATAAAAGTTCTTTTTCTTTAACAAATGTTAATATATTAAGCCTTGAAAGGCAATCCAGTTGTACATACAAAATACAATGCTAAATGTCACTAAAAATTAGTGACTATCAAGGCATATGAGTAGAAATTTAAAAGATGAGCAAAAGGAAACTAGACATTCTAAAAGGAAAGGAATTATTGCTTGTCTTGCAATCTGTGACTCTAAATGTCAATTTGGTGCCTTATGCGTTGCACAAGTTGCTTGCTGAATTGTTCCATTGGGAGGCCTTTATCTTGAAAAGTCATATAATTTCTTTCATCCCAAGTTGCTGTAACTATTGATGAGAGAACTAACCAGAAAAATTTATAAGCAACGTTGTTAGTGTGTTTGCTAGTTGAATGCCAGGTTTTGACATTGTCCAGGCTACTTAATTCTTCACCTATCAAACATCTTTTGAGAAGTTCTTTCCAAATTCCTTTGATATAATTAACTTAAAGGATAAATGTTCAGTATTTTCCTCAACTTCTTGGCATAATGAGCACCAGTTGGTGAGAAGCATGTATCTGGTGATTTTGTCAACAGTTTTTGGCTTACCTTTCATTGCAATCCATAGAGTAAATGTAGCTCAAGGATTGATATAATTGCACCAAGGTTTGGTCCAACCTTCTTTAGGCAAATGTTTAAAGATTGACTTCTGACAAGAATCGTTAGTGAACATGTCATTATTGGTGTGTCTCCAGATATGCTTGTCTTCATCTATGCTGATATATGTTTAAAGAATTTCATTTGTCTGAAAGAGATGTAGCAACTGAAACATTTAATGAAATTGAAATTCTGAGAGGTGTACTTTGATTGACATTGATAAGTTATCCTACCAAAAGCCAATTATTATACCAAAAGCTAATAGACTCTCGATTCCTAACCAGTGTAATGAATTTTCTTAATTTCAAGATAGAGGAGAAGTGTTTGATATCAAGAGCCTATACACTTATATTCTTAATGAAGTGAGTATGGATCCATTTGCACCATAATGATTATTTGTCATGCATGAGTCTTCAAAGTCTCTTTGTAAACAATATGGTGTTCATTTTTTGATAGATCATATGCCAAGTCCTTTATAAATTCTTGGAGTATTTGCCTCACTCCATTTCACCTTACTTTTATAAATTCTATCTCCACAGAAAGTTATTGAGTAACTGGTCAATTGATTTTGCTAACGAAATTTGGAAAAGCCAGATGAGCTACCTAAAGTGTTAATGGAGTTTAGAATTGAGATTATTAGTTGGGCTCTTCTTGTTGTTAGAAGATTCTTGGAACTCGAGGAAGAAATTTTAGATTGAATTCTATCAAGTAGATCCATATAGTCTCTTTTTCCCAACCTTTGAGTAGAAATGGGAATGCCTAGATATTTCATTGAAAGTTCTTATTGCTTAAAACTAGTGACAGCTGAGATCAACTGCATACAGTTGGCAGCAATTCTTGATAGATAAATATTGCTCTTGGAGTACACCTATAATTCAGAAGATCTTTGAAATATTTTAGAGCTTTCATCAAAGTGTGGGTGGAGATTGCATCTGCCTTGGACGATAGAAAAGATTAGTTAGTTTCCTGCACTTTGAATGATATTTGAAGCCTTTTTTCCTTTTAATAACCCTCATGATTATCTTACAAAATGCCTCCATAATAAACACAAATATGTAGGGTGATAATGGATCTCCTTGTCGAATAACTTTGGAGCTTTTGAAGAATTTGGTAGGTTGCCTATTCACCTAAATGCTATATGAGGAAGTCAATCACGCACTGGTCAATCCATTAAATGAAAGATTCTGGGAATTCCATATCATGTAGGACATTGGTAATGAAATTCCACTTAACATTGTCATATGCCTTTTTAAGATCAATTTTGATGCAACAATTGGGGTTACTTTTCTTATTGGAGGAATTGCTAATGAGCTCCTAAATAATGAGTATGTTATCTCCAATCACCTTTCCAGGTATGAAGGCTCCTTAAATGGGGTTGATATGCTTATCAAGTAATCCTTTGAGACTTTAAGCTTCGATCTTTGAGATAATTTCATAAATGGAATTACTACGAGCAATAGGTCTGAAGTCAAAAAATTGATTCAGCTCACTTTACTTGAGAACAAGGGTTATGAATGTCATATTGTTCTCTTTTAGAAGTGTGACATTGTTAAAATTTTCCAAAACTACTTTTGAGATCATGTTTCTAGTGAGACAGCATATTTTCTTGAAGAAATTGACATTAAACACATCTAGTCAAAGTGCCTTGTGATTGTGAAGTGTATCCAATATTTTCTTGATTTCCTATAAGGTGATAGGCTTGCATAACAATTCTGCATCATAAGGTGTAATAGAATCCTTCAAAACCTGCTTGAGGAAATTTACAAATGAATGTGCTTCAAATCACTAAGTCACTAAAGTAGTTAAAATCCCCTTCCAATATTTGATTTTGAGAGTTAAGACAAATATCATTATGCTTAAGAGAAACAATTTTGTTTATGGTTTTCCATAAGGTTATGGCTTTATAAAAGACTGAGGTATTCTTGTCTCTATTCTTCAACCAATCAACCCTGGCTTTTTGCTTCATTAGGGAGTAATCATAGAGGAGTGCTTGTGTGTAGCTATGTAGCAAATTATGAGATCTAGGATTTGTGTAAACTACATTTTGGATGGATTCTAATTCCCTTTTTGCTATGTTGACAATATGGTATGTATTGCCAACATTGAATTTATAAAGCATCTTTATTTTATGCTCGAAGAGCTGCATTTTCCTTGCATAGACATACTACTTAATGCCTCTAATGTTGAATCTTAGTGCTTTCCAAATTCCTTCTTCAAATCTAACTAGCTCTAAAATGAAGTTTTTAAATTTGAATGGAAAATTGGAGTTTTTTGCTTCTAGTTTAGTTAACATAGGGGTGTGGTCAAATAAGATGTTGTTTGAGAAAAAGGAAGAGTAGTCGGGGAAGACATTCATGAACATTCAATTAGTAACACTTCTATCGAACTAATTCTTGATTAGGTGATCACCATTTTGTTTGTTGTTCCATGTATAAAAGCATCTACTCAAAGGTAGATCAGTAAGTTGAGCTTCTTCTAGATATTTGCCAAGTTATGTGCAAGGATTACATATTTATCTTGTCCCATCTACTTCCTCTACTTTTAAGATGGAATTGAAATCACTTGAAATCAGCCAAGGTAAGTTCAACGAAGCTGCTAAGTCCTTTATTTGATTTCATAAGAAGTTCCTCTGATATGCATTGTTATGTGCATATATAATTGTTATGCAAATCTGCTGATTGAGCTGATTTATGTTAACCTATAAATGCACCATCTGATCTGTAATGTTAGAATAGTTAATAGATAATATATTAGAAACATATAGTATAATGATTCTTCCATTTGGATGATAGGTGTGGTTGGAAATGATCTGCCAATTAGTAGGAGATAGGTTAGTAGTCTGCAACACTCCTTTCTTATTTTAGTTTATAAAATTCTAGCAATAACTACTTTATTTTGCAAAAATAGAATCCTTGATCATCAGCTTCTTGTTAGGGACATTACCCCCTCTTACATTATGTGTGAGGATATTCATATCTCTCATAAGGAGGGCTTCTTTTTTTCTTGATTTTCTTTTAACAACTATTTTAAAACCCTAGTCTTTATGAATCTACTATTTAGCCTACGTTTTAAGTGTTTCTACAATGTTCTTTTCCATATTTTATGTAAGCTTGTTTGGATCTTCTACTTTTTCTTTCTTTTATTGCATTGTTGCATTTCATTGATACCATCACTTTTAGTTTTGTATGCTTTATCTATTATAGTTAAAACTTCTATTTTGATATCTTCATGTTGTTCCTATTGCACATTTCTCATTTTCAACAATTTTTAGTGTTTTCCTATTTTTGAAAACCCCATGTAGGTCTCCATATCTATTTCTTCTCCAATTGCAATATGCAAGAATATGTAACCTTCAATTAATCCTCTATGGGCTCTCAATCTTTGTTCAGCCAAATGTAAGGTATGGTTTTAGGCAGATCAGACAAGGAAGTAACTATAATACAATCCTAGCATAATTAATATGATTTCTACTACGGATTGATGTAATGCTAATGGTCTTCTTATATAGCTTGTAGGATTACTAAGTCCCTTGGTAGTTTAACATTCAAGTGGAACTTCATCCATGCATATTGAAATGGGAAAGTTGTCATATTTAAGGTCTTCCAATTTGAGTCCTAGCCTCCATGTTTGCAGCAACCTGGGTTTATTTTGCACAAGCCATAGTCCAAATTGCAACACTAATTTGGCTTCTTCTGAGCTAGAGAATCAAAAGAGGAAAACATCATCATTGTTTACTAACACATATACCAATCCATGTTGTTTCCAGTTACTGAAGGCCTATTGCTTCATGACTGGGAAAGCAATCCTCTTGTAAATGAAAAAACCAAGCAATATGGTTCTCTACTTTTCTGCACTAGCCTTTAATAGCTCCAATGGTGGATAGACTATTCTCTTCTTATGAGATTCATTAAGAGGACAATATGTTAGCTTTTTTATAGTTTTGCATTACATACAACTTAAGTCTATGTCTTTCAAATGGAAGGGTTAATGTGGCTTGCAATAGGCTGGTTAGTAGAGGTTGATGTAGCTGTATCATTGGATCAATTTAATGTTAAAGATAGGAAGTGTAAGTCCATAAGGACAAGCTATGGACTGATGGTTAATAACTAAAAAGCAAGGATCAGAGTGCAGGAATTAAGGAAGAGCTAAATAAACAAAGACAGTGAAGAATAGGTGTGGTCTATGTAGTTGGAAGGGGGTTGAGTGATTTGTGAGGTATTTAATGAATAGGTGTTAAGAAAGTTATGAAGAAAGAGGCAGTATGTAGTAAAAGGGAATTGATGGCAGAGTGTTGCATTTCTCAAGCATCAAAATGGTAACCTCACTATCTTATGATTGCGACACCTACTATCAAAGTACCATTTGGGCTGACGCATGTTAACCAATCTAATATGATGCAAGTGTTTGTATATCATATTAACATTTCATTGTACATTTGGTAGACAATTACAGTAGACTTTTCATTGTGCAAGCACTTACTTATGAGTACTATAAACTGATTTGGTGAACATAAAAAGTATAATGACAGTAAATGAAACACATAGGAATTGAAACAAACACACAAATCAAACTAATAGTTTTCTCAATAAACTTTATCTTCAGCAACATTTTCTTGTTGTCTTTCAAGTGAAAACTAGAAATGCATTTGGTTTTGAACTTTGAAATCTAATCTCAATTTGGATGCAGGTAATTCACATGGCACCAGGTCAAGCCAAAAAGAAGAATAAAGCTGCACCAAGTAGCTTAGTACAGACAAAATTGCAGTCGTGTTACCGTCAGCTTCTTGGGAACGCAGCTAATACGTCATCTTCTTGTACACAACCACAAAATCAGACACCTGCACCTTGTCAGCCTACTCCAACAGTAAACATACATAAAATTTCAACTTGCCAACAGATAAAACAGGAGTAGGTCCCTATAATTAAATCACAACGAATCTTACCAAAGATACCAGAACTAGAATGTTCAAAAGGAGCAAAAGGATGTTTACTTAGTTTTCCTAATTGACAACCATCACAAAAATGTTCAATCTGTAAAAGACCTTGGACTTCAACTAATTCTTTATTTTTTAGCAACTAAACTCCTATACTTCCGAAGTCTTCATTTTATTAAAAGTTATTAAAATTTTCGTCAATTAATTGAAATTCCTCAACAATACGCCTCAATAGTTGTACATGCATAATTATTTTCATTTCTATATAATAAATTATTTATCCTTTATTTTAACTGAAATTGTAATTCATGTTATTTCTATTTATTCGTCGAACTGCGTATAAACTCCACTTAATTTGAAATTAATTCATTAACATTAATCTTGTAACCTTTTCCATATCAAATATTGACATTTTTCTAAAAGCAACGCGCATTAATGAGATTTCCGTTGTCATTTTGTGGGCCGACTTAAAAAGGAAGACAACACGATGTTCTAAACTCATCCATAAACGGTTCACGGAAACTCCAAACGTTTGGGAATAAAAGTCTTGAAAAGTTGATTAATCTTCGTTTGGTAATGTCACAATCCTACGTACTATTCTGTTATGAACCACGAAAATAATTATAGATATTTTTGGTTCTTGACAAGAGGTATATTATGAAACGTAAAATGTGGGGTAAGAAACAAAAGAGTTGAATTTTAAAAGTGATTATAGAATTTGAATTTATAAATTTATTATAAGAATTATTATAAGGATGAGTTATGAGACTTTTTTATTATTTTTAATTTCAATTATAGCTTATTCTTTTATCATAATTAGACATCTTAATATATTAATTAACATATGTTCTTTAAGACGAACTTTAAGTTACAGAAACAATTTCTTTGTCACATGTAATATGTTCTTTAAGACGAACTTTAAGTTACGGAAATAATTTCTTTGTCACATGTAAGGAAAATATTATGTATAATTAATGGCCCTCTTTTAATTCTCGTAAAATTAGAATTATTCTGTAGTCAATTTTTAAAAAGTTGTTCCTTTGATTTGTTTCCTATTTTTTAAATAAACTCTTAATAGCTGGTTGCATTAAGGATCATTCCAAATGATTTTTACGATTATTTTTAATAATGGAAAATTTTTAAAATTGGGAATTTAATTTAAACACGAGCCAAGTGTAGAATGAAGAATGCTTCGATTGCTTGATCGCATAAGCGTTACGTAGCTACTGACATCACCGCCTGTTTTAATTTGTGAACTTAAGCAAATTCACTTATTAAATCAAATAAAAGAAAATCATACTCCAATGATTGAGAACGCAAAAGGATTCTGACATACAAGGACTGCCACGTGTCCATGTACAAGAAGCCAAACACAACCCTCTTCTATTTATCCCACGCACGACCAGACATAAACACCGCAAAAAAAAGCATCAGAATCTCGATTATAAATAGGTCTGATTCCTCTTTCTTGTTCTCAAATACCTGCAACAACGCAACAACTATAAAAAATTAGCAATTACTTTCTGAAAAAGCCAAACCAACAATGGCGGAAGAACGCAACCGCACTCCCCATGTCGCAATTCTACCGACTCCTGGGATGGGTCATCTCATCCCACTCGCCGAGCTAGCGAAGCGGCTCGTTGATCAACATGACGTTTCAATCACTTTCGTTGTTCCGACTGATGGTTCTCCTTCGAAAGCCCAAAAATCGGTTCTTGAATCGCTCCCTAGCTCCGTCAACTCCATATTCCTTCCTCCAGTTTCATTTGATGACGTGCCCAAGGATACCAAGATAGAAACCCTAATTTCACTCACTGTGGTGAGGTCACTTCCTTCTATTCGAGAGGTATTCAGGTCTTTGATTGAAAGAACGAACCTGGTGGCTTTGGTTGTTGATCTTTTTGGTACAGACGCTTTGGATGTTGCTCGAGAATTCAACGTCTCTCCGTACATTTTCTTCCCTTCTACAGCTACGGTTCTGTCTTTGTTTCTTTATTTGCCAGAGCTTGACGAAAAGGTTTCATGCGAGTACAGAGAGCTTGAAGAACCCGTGAGAATTCCTGGATGTGTGCCGATTCACGGCAAAGAATTGCTCGACCCGGTTCAAGACCGAAAGAATGACGCTTACAAGTGGGTTCTTCATCATACAAAGAGGTATAGACTTGCAGAGGGAGTTTTGGTGAATAGCTTCATGGACCTGGAAGGAGGAGCTTTAAGGGCCTTGCAAGAAGAAGACTCTGGTAAGCCTCCGGTTTACCCTGTCGGACCGCTTGTAAATATGGGTTCAGACAGTGGGTCCGAAGGGTCAGAGTGCTTGAAGTGGCTTGATAATCAGCCACATGGCTCTGTCTTATACGTTTCATTCGGTAGCGGGGGGACCCTCTCTTACGACCAGATAACTGAATTGGCTTTGGGTTTAGAAATGAGTGAGCAAAGGTTCTTGTGGGTGGTGAGGAGTCCAAACGATAAAGTTGCTAATGCCACGTATTTCAGTGTTCAGGGCCAGAATGACCCTTTGAATTTCTTACCCAAGGGGTTCTTGGATAGAACCAGGGGGCGTGGTCTGGTGCTTCCATCTTGGGCACCACAGGCACAGGTGCTGAGTCACGGCTCAACCGGAGGGTTTTTAACCCACTGCGGTTGGAACTCGACCCTCGAAAGTGTGGTGAATGGTGTGCCACTAATCGCCTGGCCACTTTACGCTGAGCAGAAAATGAATGCCGTCATGTTAACAGAGGACCTCAAATTGGCACTGAGACCTAAGGTCAATGAAAATGGCCTCATTCTACGAGAAGAAATCGCCGACGTTGTGAGGGGTCTAATGGAAGGCGAAGAAGGGAAAAGGGTACGCAATAGAATGAAAGACCTAAAAGACTCCGCAGCACAGGTCCTAAGTAAAGATGGGTCGTCTACGAAGGCGCTCTCGGAGGTGGCTCTCAAGTGGAAAAACCGAACATTCACTTAGGAATTATTCGAACCTTTACCATGTCCTAGATTCGTAACATGTGTTGTCTCTCCCTTCTTATGCTATTCCTGTGTTTATCAGTCATATTTTTCTCTTCCTTTTGTCGTCTTGTAATACCCCAATTACGTTCTGGTCGTATAATGTATGGATTTTAAAACGCCTACAGTTCATAAGCAGAAATCACTTTCTAAATATGTATAAATGGAGAATTAGGTGAGGACAGCAGACCACAACAGCACAAGAAAGAATAGCATTAATCCTAATGGGCGTGGACCCAACTACTATGAATTTAGTTGCATCACAATAATGTCATTTGCAGTGGACTCAAGTGAGGTAGGTGGCTACCATTAACTCTCGTGTTCTCTCTCCCTATCTTACCTACAATCACACGGTTGATTTCAGGAATTTGAAATCAGAGTGGTGGTGTTGTATGATCTCAGTTAGAGATGTTCTTCCTGAATCGATAATATTGTCGTAATTTCCGGTATGAACTTGACAGAATGACTTCTTGTTCTTGCTAATGGAGCATTGTTCAAGCTTAGCCATGGAATCCGAATTTATGATCCCCTGGAACAGTCAATCTCGGAGTTATCTGTGTGTATGAAAGGAGAAGATTTGAGTGCGCTCCTTCCAACTTTTTCTTTTCTCCTATCAACTTTGCACAATAGTTCTTGTCGCGACTCTGGCCTCTGGACCTACGACCTCACTACCCATTTTGATTCGCTATGGCTTCAGCACCACAAAAACAAGGAGAAAATAATTCGATTCTAGATAAGCCCGACTGACTTTCCGACATTTAAAAAATCGCTGTCCAAAAAGATAATTCCAACAAAATTAACCGAAACTTTTCATCTTGATGATTATGTTTTGAAGAATGATTTTAGACCATAATAAATAATTAATTGTAAGTAATTACATTATTTCAATTACTTAGAATTAACGACAACACTCAGCAGAAATACGGATATTTGATAGGGAAGACATATTTAAACTAGCTTCTAGAGACTTGTTTGTAAACAACATGCTTACCTATGGCCAGCATCATCGTGAGTGGCAGTGCCGCCATGTGGGTCCTCATATGAACATTGGGGAGCCATGTTTATATTTGTCCCTTAACCTTAAGGTCCACCAAGGAAACGTCGGGTTAGAAAGTCAAACTTGGTGGTCTATTGACTTTGGCTTGAGCCTTATTTAAACAAATATTTTAAACACTATCAATAAATAACACAAGTAGATAAACAAAAATTACGATTAATAATTTTTGGTCTAATGAAACACGTAAGCTTCTAGACCATTTGGAGGTGTCAAACTGCTTAGCCTTCATTGTTGTCATACTTTGGTTTGTTCCTAACCAGATTAAAGATAAATTTAATAATCACACATTGTCCAAGTTCATGCCACGATGACGGTCGAAGTTCATCGGGAAAACTTTACTATTTATACAAAGTTAAATGTCGGCTGTACGGATGTTGACTAACCATAAAAGATAAAATTAGCTACGGGTCACAATAATCAATTTAGGATACTTCCAATTAAACGATTTTGGTTTTGAGATTTGCGAATATGACTAAACATCTTGCAGAGGGAAAGTTGTACTAGACCTTTACAAATTAAGACCGATCACCTAACGTAATTATTCTAATTCCAGTTGTATGAGCTTTCATTTCTCAACCCATCAAAAATTAAATGGAAATTATAGTGTTGTAAGTTTTTAATTCATTTGTTTAAAATATATAATTTGTGAATTATTATATGTATTTAAATTTGAGAAAAAAAATTTGTGAGCAACTTTCTTAATTTGGACAATTATTACAATTGAAAAAATCAATTGTAATAATTGTTAAAAAAGACGTAAAATGCTAAATTATGATGGAGAGGTTTACAAGTCGATTCACGTTTTATAATTTGGAGAGCAGATTGTAGACTTTTCATCCTTCGACAGCCCATAAAAAAGGACAGACGGCAAATGAGGAGTGGTTACTTTGAAAATATCAGACTAATCGAATGCCGGAAGATTCTATCTAGAAGTCTTATCCAAAGAAATCCAGAAGTTGATTGCTTCTAGATGATATTTACCCGCCAGCAATTATCCATCTACTATCCCGCCAGAATGTGGCCAGTTCGGACCGGCCCAAAAATTTATGCTCCAGTTCACGACTCGAGTGAATGGTCCGAAATCTAGTTCAATTTGATTTGATCAAATCAGACAGAACTCGTTGACTGAAGATTGGTTTAAACCGGGCTCGAAGTTAAGTGCCGCCCATATCGAAAAGTGGTAGCATTTTGAAAAAGGAAAAGCTCCTAATTAATATCTTTCATTTGTAGGATGACAGAATAAATTTTAAATAGTAATTAAGGTTAGTAATGAAACAAAACTTTCAGTTTCGAATTTAAATTTAACAATAGTTACGAATTGGATATTTAAATTTAATTAAATATATTATACTTTGATGATTTTAGATTAGATTAATATAACTTTTAATTATTGCTTTAAAATAAATTCAAATATGAATTGAATAGTGATTTTGACTAAATTTAAATTTAATCAAATTAAATTTACATTATTAATTTTAAAATAAAATTGGAAACTTTCTATTGAAACAGGTAATTATTTGATACTTCTACAGGAGCAGGTATCGCAATTCTAAGGTCTTATTTGGTAAATAGCTTATCAGTCATTTTTTGACATATTGAAAAGTTTTAGCTGTTTAATCATATCAAAACGTTGATAATTATACTTGACAATTAACTGGTTGAGTTGGCGAATTGAACCCAATTCGCTAATTTTCAAAACGTTACTATGAGGAGCTTTTCCTTCTAACGGCTTAGAAATTAAGGGACTAAAAAATTATTATATCAAAAAATTATTACAAATTACTCAAAGAGATAGAGATATAAATTTGACTTAATTTATTCAAATTTTAAAAATATAATAATTAAGTTAAAATTTTAATATTAAATTAAAATTTTCAAAAATTAAATACTTTTAAATTTGTTATCTCTAATTATATTACATTA
>JANZXV010000210.1:13367430-13378021 GCA_027576455.1 Erythroxylum roigii
CTCTATTTTGTCGTGTTCGTGCTACATAGTTTCTTAATAGGGTAAAATCCTACCTAAGCCCTTTCTAATAACTTATACTCCCTCTGATTCATAATAAGAGTCGTTTTAGATAAATTTTAATTATTCAAAATAAGTGTCATTCTTGACATTATATACATGTTTATAATTTTACTTCCAAAATTAACCTTTAATTTCTCTCAAATCTTAATTACACACATTACACAGATTATATTTTCAAGGCACTTTAATATGTAATTAATAAGGGTATATCAGACATTTTATTAACTTTCTTAATAAACGTGCATTTCTTTAAAACGTCACTTATTATGAATCGGAGAGAGTAATAGATTAAAATGGAGGTGTGCATTGGAACCTTAAGTTGGACAAGTGCGGTCATTAAACGATAGTGTGATTCGGAATCCTTAAGCTATTGTTTTAATTTATTGTGAAGTTACTCTTAATGTGCTTCTTATTTAGCTTTAGTTTGAACTATTAATGCTGTTGAAATATCAATTAAAGTGAAGTCCCAGTTCATGACTGAAAAATAAATATAATTTATTCTTTTTTATCTTAAATAAAATTTGAAATCATGTAAAAGTGTGGAGAAACTCTGGAAAAAAAAAGGTTCAAGGTAGAAAATCTTTCTGGACACTTCTTGATCCTGGTTATTATATTAAAAAGTAATAATTTATACAAAATAAGCATATTTAGATACCAACCAACTTGACTAAGTTGGCCTGTTTAAATGGGAGAGCTTAACTCCTCCATTGCCAAGTTCCAGTTTGCCGTTTTTGTTTGATTATTAAGAAGATAAATTATTGAGAGAGCCAAGTACGGCACTCGAAAGTAATACTCCCTTTTATCCATAATAAGTGTCAGTTTTAAAAAAATGCACACTTATTAAAAAAGTTAATAAAATTATAAATATACCCTTATTAATATTCTCGTGAAGTTATCTCGTAAAGAGAAAAATTATTTTATCACTTGGATTTTGCATGTTAAATTGTTTTGAAATTATGATCTGTGTAATTAAGATGAGAGAGAAATTAAAGGTTAATTTTGAGAGTAAAATTACAAATATGCATACAAAGTCAAGAATGACAATTATTTTAAATATGCATACAAAGTCAAGAATGACACTTATTTTGAATAATTAAAATATATCTAAAACGACACTTATTATGAATCAAAAGGAGTAATATTTAAGGAAGAAAAGCAAAGACAAAACAAAAAAAATGTCTTAAATTGATTTCTATTGGAAGATATTCGTGCAGTCAACCACTTTCAGCCGAGAAAACAACAAATAAGTACAAAAATTCCTGCAAGTCTTCGTCAGGTTTTGGAATGGTTGGCGGAGAATTTATTTGAAGAAAACAAGCTATCTAAATAAAGTGAAGGCCCAGTGGAAACATCCTCGGTGCTGAGCCGGAGCCTGAGCCACATATTATCTGGAACTGGAAATTAACATCCACGCCGCCGGAAACAGACAACACAAGGTTTGCCACCAAAATCCGTGTTTTGATTTGCTTGTCCAAAGACAAAAATACAAATTTCTCTTGTTCACTTAGCCAACGGCTCTGTCAACACGCAAACAGTTATGTCATAATTTTGAATTTAACGCCTACTTCTTAATCTGTTCTGTTACTTAATTATTTATTTGTAAAATATAAACCAATCCCATCAACTTCCTACATCCCGTGCTAATTCAGCCATCGAACATAACTGTGCCACGTTTCCCTTATTCCCTCCTGTCATAAGAGCTTTGATTCTTCCTCAACGCCTTTACTATATAGCATATTCTTCTCTTGTTCTGCTTTTATACTTTTTTTTTAAGCAATACTAGTACTTCAGCCTTGTGAAACTTTTTCCTCGGTAAAGCCGCCACCGTTCCTTCACCGGTTTTCGGGGATGGGTTTCCGGCGAATACCCTTTATTTTGGTGGTCTTCCTCTATTTGGTAGTTTCATCCCAGTCCCTTGATTTTCAGAATTTACACAGACGTCACAGAAACAGAGTCAAAGGACCCGTTAAAACCCTGGTCGTCGTGGTTATGGAGAACCGCTCCTTTGACCACGTTTTCGGGTGGCTGAAGAAGATCCGACCCGACATAGACGGCCTCATCGGATCCGAATCCAACAGACTAAACGTCTCCGATCAAAACTCTCCAGAAATTTCCGTCACCGACGACGCCATCTTTATCGACTCCGACCCGGGCCACTCCTTTCAAGCTATCCGAGAACAGATATTCGGGTCAGACGATACCTCCGCCAACCCGGCCCCGATGAACGGGTTCGCACAGCAAGCGCAGAGCATGAACGTGACGGACATGCCGAAAACCGTGATGTCGGGGTTCAAACCGGAGTTGTTGCCAGTTTACACCGCACTGGCCAACGAGTTCGCCGTGTTCGACCGCTGGTTCGCTTCGGTTCCGGCGTCCACCCAACCGAACCGGTTTTATGTCCACTCGGCGACTTCACATGGAGCCATGAGTAACGTGAGAAAGGATCTAATCCATGGATTTCCACAAAAAACAATCTTCGATTCTCTGGACGAAAACGGCCTCACTTTTGGGATTTATTACCAAAATATCCCCGCCACCCTCTTCTTCAAGTCTCTGAGGAAATTGAAGAACGTGTTTAATTTCCACAAATATGAACTTACTTTCAAACGACACGCGCGTTTGGGGAGGTTGCCCAACTACGCCGTGGTGGAGCAGCGGTACTTCGACCTTAACCTTTTTCCAGCGAACGACGACCACCCGTCTCATGACGTGGCCCGAGGGCAGAGTTTTTTGAAGGATGTCTATGAGACGCTGAGGGCTAGCCCTCAGTGGAAAGAAATGGCCATATTGATTACGTATGATGAGCATGGTGGGTTTTATGATCATGTTCCTACGCCGATCACTGGAGTTCCGAACCCTGATGGGATAATTGGGCCTGATCCGTATTATTTCCGGTTTGATAGATTAGGTGTGAGGGTCCCCACCATATTGGTTTCGCCGTGGATTGACAAGCGTACCGGTGAGTTTCCGTTATTGTTCGTATTTAGTTTTCACTTTTCATTTCAATTAAGTGGTTTTTGAGTTTTTATTTAACAAGGTTTTGGAAGTGAATTGTTAGCTCACTTGTGTTATTTTTCTTTCATAAGAATCAAGATATGTCCAAATGTAGAGCATTTTCTGATGGGAACTGAGTAAATTCCGATCTACCACATTGTTCTTATACTCTTATAGTAACTTAGTTGCGGGAGAGAAGAAGAAAGTACTTAGTCTTGTTATGCTTCTTGTATATCCATACACACGTAGATAACTTCAACTAAAACTCAGGAATATTAAAAAGAGTCACCATTGTTTATTTCATTTATCGCGATTATGTCTCTTATTATGCACCCACACCCGTGCACGATTACCTCTCACACACTTGCATATAAATAGTCACTTTTCTACACAGACAACATCATATACTACACCTCATATTTATACTAAAGTAGGTTATAGATCAAAACATTAGTCCCTGAACAAAGGGGATGAAGATTAGGAGACTACTAGAATAAGGTTCTAGATAGAAATAAATTAGGAGACTACTAGAAATTAGACTAGACCATTCTAGACAGATGAAGATCAGAGAGTAGGTTAGTGATCTTCTAACTTACACTTTATACTAAAATGACTCCTATTACTGGAGCTAACTACAATCCACTCACTCCAGCTTCTTTTCAAGTGACCTAACTCATGTCCTCGACAATCTTGTCCACAAATTGTGTTCTTTATATCTTTATTGCAGCTCATATAAGTTCTCCAAAGTAGGAGAGTTTGATGGCACTTCTTACTGTTGAATCAACACTTGAACAGTAGCTTTTTTCTTTTCTTTTAAGAAAATCACTCTTCTTTCTAAGGTAGCCACTAGAAAATTCTTCACAATCTCTTCTGGAATTATGATCGGAACATGGAATATTTGATGATTTCTAGCTGAGGCAGGCAACTCCAATTTATAAGCAACAGACCCAATTCTTTCCACAATTCTGAAAGGTCTACAAAAGAAAGGCAATATACTTTTGCCTTCCACCTTGTTTCTGGTTATGTTGTTTATATGGTTGCAATTTGAAATAAACCATATTCCCCACCTCATATTCTCTATCAATTCTCTTCTTGTCAGCCAATTGTTTCGCCTTGTTTTGTGCTTTACATGTCTGATATTTGATTAACTATGCTCAATATTTGATCTACAACCAATTGTTTTACATCTTTTTCCATATAAGGAACATAACGTGTAGGAGCACACCCATATAAACTACAAATGGGGTTGGCTGTATAGCTAAACGGAAGCTTGTGTTATACTACGATATAGCCAAAGATAGATTCTTGTTCCAACTAGATGGGTAGTCACTTATCATGCATCCAAGATAAGTTTCAAGTGTTTGGTTCTCTATCTCTGTTTCACCATTTGTTTGTCTAGAGCATTTCATGCAGCTTAACAACTAATGCAACAAGGTTCATGGCAACAAACTGAGCAGTATAAGGATGTGAGTGAACATACTTAGTTAATCTATCCACCACCACCAAAACCACTTGACTTTCCCTCTAATCTAGGGAGACCTTCAATGAAATCAAAGATGATATCAGTCCACACATTTTGAGGCACACAAGAAAGAATTATAGTAAGCTAGGAGAAGCCATTGATTCCTACTTGTTTTGTTGACACACAACAAAATTTATCACATCACATTGCAGACCCCTTTAATGAAACATAGCTTGAAGTCGTACATAAGTTTCAACTATTTTTAACTTGTTATAGACTGTACACCAGAGGCCACCATACAATATGGAGCTGTGGTTGACATTCTAGAAAGTGCATCATCAACACCATTTTCACTTCCTTTCTTTTAAAGTTTTTCAAAATCAAGCTCACAACTTAGGCAACTAAGACTCCTGAAATAGAGTATTGATTTTCTTTGAATAGAAACTTTAAACTCTGATGGTTAATGTATACAATGAGATATCTTCCCATCAAATAGTGGTTCTAATGCTTCACAGCCATAATCAAAGCCAAAAACTTCTCATACATGGACAAAGCAACATATTTAGATGCCAGACTTACTAACAAGTGTTATGGGATGCTTATCATGCATTAAAGCAGCTCCTAGCCCCTGTCCACTAGAATCAACCTTCACCGCAAATGTTTTGGAAAAATAGGTACTGCTGGTAGTGGTGCTGAAGGCAAAACTTGCTTAAGCTTAACAAAAGACTCTTCAACTTCTTTGCTACACTTAAAACCATTCTTCTTGAGTAAGTTGGTTAATGTTTTTAGTCAATTGACCAAACCCGTCCCTTAGACTCTGCACTGCACATCTCAAATGTTCCACATGTTGTTCCAGTGGTGCTCTATGTACTAGTGCCTCATTGGAAAACCCTGTAGAAACGTCCTTAAATGTGACTAAAACAGAGTGTCCATGAGGCTTTGAAATGTTGTTGGTGCATCAGTGAATCTAAAGGGCACTACTCCAAAAACCTTAAGCAGTCAGCACTCCCCCTCTCAACTTGATGAAAGATGTCAAACATACCCAACTTGCAAACTAAATTATGAAATGGTTTGCTGCTAAGCCCTTTAGTAAATACATCAGCTAGTTGTCTTTCTGAGGCCACATGAGAAATATTCAAAATACCATTTGTTATTTTCTCCTTTATAAAATGTCGGTCAATCTCTATATGTTTTGTTTGATGGTGTTGAACTTGATTGTGAGCTATATTAATGTCAGCCTTGTTATCACACAACAAGGACAATCATTTCCCTTCTGATAATTGCAATTCTTTCATTACTTTCTGCAGCCATAGTCATTCACAAACTCCTTGTGCCATAGCTCTATATTTCGCTTCTACACTTGATTGTGCTGCAACATTCTACTTTTTGCTTCTACAACTAAATTTCCACCTACAAATGTGCAATAACCAGAAGTTGACCTTCTGTCATCCAAAGATCCAACCTAATCATCTGTATAAGCTTCTATCTTTAGGTGACTATGCTTAGAAAAGACCAGCCAAAATTTTCCTGGTGTAGATTTAAGATATTTTAAATTGCGGAAAACAACCTCTAGATGGGAATCACGAGGGTCATGCATATACTGACTTACCAAGCTTAGAACAAAGGTTATGTCTGGTTTGGTGTGAGATATAAATCAATCTCCCAACCAACCTTTGATATCGATCTAAATCCGTGGACTCACCAACTCTTGCTTGTAGTTTGTGATTGGCTTCAATGGGAGAGTTTACTAATTTACATCCTAACATACCATTTTCTTCAAGAAGATCTAAAACATATTTCCTTTCAGAAATAAAGATTCCTTTAGCTGATCTAACCTCTATTCCAAGAAAATATTGCAACTTACCCAAATCTTTAATCTCAAGCTCTCGAGCTAAAAGTTCTTTGAGCTGGGCAGTCTCCTCCTTATCATTTCCAGTCACAACTATATCATCAACATAAATAATAAGTAATGTGTCCTTACCACTACAATGTTTAATAAACAAGGTATGTTCAGCATTGCTTTGAAAATATCCAATGAGATCATAGCCTTATTGAACCTATCGAACTATGCCTTGGGTGATTGTTTCAAACGATATAATGCCTTCTTTAATCTACAGACTTTTCGTTTAGTTTTTGCATCATCAAATCCTGGAGGAATTTCCATACCCCTCTTCCTCCAAGTCTCCATGTAAGAAGGCATTGTTGACGTCAAATTGTTATAGGTCCCAATCAAGGTTAGCTGCACTTGATAAGATGATTATGATGGTATTCATTTTTGCCATAGGAGAAAAAGTCTCTTGATAGTCCACCCCATAAGTTTGAGTGAATCCTTTGCTACCAATCTAGCTTTGTGAAACATATGTCTTATGTTGTCTTATGTTTCACTGTAAACACTGATTTGCAACCAACTGATTTCTTTCCCAGTGGAGGATTAACAAGTTCCCCCATGTCATTTTTTGTCAAGGCCTTTGTCTCTTCAATTATTACCTCTTTCCAATTTGGATCATAGTATGCTTCTTGCCAACCCTATGGAATAGAAATAGGCGATACAAAGGCTTTATAGGAAGGAGACAGAGAGTCATAGGAAACAAAGTTAGAAATAGGATATTTAGTACAAGTTCTGACTCCTTTCCTGGTAGCAATAGGAACATCAAGATCATTAGCGTTGGAACTAGAATTAGATCAATCAACAAGTAAGGGAGACTCAGCACATGAATTCTCAGGAACTGAAGTCAGAGGTGGCGCTTGACCAGGTATAACTTGCTTGATGGCTTTATCTGTCTTGTCTTGTCGTGTATAGGTTTTCAAATCTGATCTATTCAACCGCCCATTTTTTACTGGTTTATTGTCATCACTAGTATTTTGACCAAAAATCTATGTAGGGACAGGTGTTTCCACCTCTTAGTCCTTATTCTCCCCCTAAAGAGGTGACTGAGGTGATGAAAAGTAAGGTTCATACTCCTTAAAGGTAACATCCATACTCACAAAGTACTTTCGAGAGGGAGGATGATGACACGTATATCCCTTTTGAGTTGCAGAGTACCCGCCAACACACATTTAAGGGCCCTAGCTTCTAACTTACCTACATTCTCTAATGAAGAAAGCACACACGTCTGAAAATTTTTGAACAGTGTATCAATTACTACCTTGTAGAATTTTGAAAGGGATCTTAAAATTAAGTATTTTTAGGGGCATTCTATTAATAAGATAGGCAGTGAAAGAACTACATCTCCTCAATAAACCTTTGGAACATTCCTAGTAAACATGAGAGACCGAGCCACTTCTAATAAATGCCTATTTTTTCTTTCAAACACTCCATTTTGTGCACTAGTGTTCACATGACTAGTTTGGTGCAATATCCCACTAGAATCTAATAATGCCCGAAAAACACCATCCATGTATTCTGTACCATTGTCAATTCTCAAAATCTTAACCTTGGCATCGAATTGTTTACAATTCATTTTGTGAAATAGCTGAAAACAAGAAAAAACCTCATTTAGTACAACAATCGTTAAAGGTAACAAGACCAACTATAACCAGATAGCAAAACTGTTTGTGTAGGTCCCCATATATTAGAATGAATAGTCATAAAAGGAGAAAAACTTTTATTATTAATTGAAGGATAAGAATGTCTAGTGTGTTTCTCCAACTTGTATCCTTTTTAGGAGTCAAAAAGTTCTGGAACCGCGAACGGACCTAGACTTTCTTAAATAAATCCTTTTTTCAATAACTTTTCTACTTGTCCCTTTAGCTTCAATTCTCAATAGGGTTCAAGTGATACGCTGGAAAATTTGGTAGAGTAGATCCAAGTACCAAGTCAATAGCATATTGAATATCTTGTAAAGGAGGTAATTCATCTGGTAAATCCTTTTTTTGGAGAAAGTAATTCACCTGGTAAATCATCCGGTGTAAGGTCTGAAAAATCAGTTAACACTTCTCCCACCTTTTTTGGTAAAGTAGAAGGTGTTTTAGGTGTTGTTTCTATTACTCTTCCCTTGCTACCATTGCAAGCACAATTCTCCCTTCCTTGCTAACAACTTCAAATTTTCTCTCTTTAAGGATATTAAGATACTTTTTCTTGGCATTTATGGTTGTCTTGTTACTTCCTCTTTGTTTTTCTACCTTGTCTAAGAAGAATTGATAGGTGTTAACTTTTCTTAAGTGTTGCACATCTCGATCATAAAGCCACGGTCACTTAAGTAAAATGTGAGATACTTTCACAGGAATGATGTCACACTAATAAAGTCCTCATGTATTCCTAATTGAAAGAAACCAAGCCCCTTCGAGCAATTGTTTTAGTACTATCATCTACCCAAGCAACTTTATAGGGATTTAGATGTTTCTCCTTGAGTAAATTCAATCGCTTCACCATGTTCTCTAATACCACATTTATACTACCACCTCCATCAATGATAAGCTTGCATACTTTGTCTCCGCATTTAACTTGAGTAAAGAAAATAGCAGTATGAAGTCTTCTTCTTATTCTTCGGCTTTAGGGGTCATAAGTATGCATCTCACTACATTAAGATTTGTAGGACTAGCTAGTTCATCACTAGAGTTTCCTTTCAATTCCTCTCCAGCTTCGTGCTTACACACATACTTAATCGGATTCTTCCTCTTCTTCTTCCATCATATGCAAACCTTTATTAGGACATTTATAAGCAAAGTGACCCCTCTCATTACATTGGAAGCATTTCTTGTCACTACTGCCTTCTTTCGTCCCAGTCTTAACTATGACTTGTCTTTTTTAAGTTCAGCTCTTTAAGAAGTTTTGTAGTTGTTTTTTGGTGCAGATTTTGATGCATTGGGTGTTGGTATAAAGTTTGTACCGCCGCAATTCTCTTTATTTCGAACTTTCCGATTTGACTCCGAAACTTTTTAATTACTTATTAACTATTGTTCCACTCGTAAAGCCAAGCGATATGCATCTTCAAGGCTATAAATCCTTTGCATTATTTAGCTCCTTGCGAATTTGTACCCTTAAGTCATTTTTATAGTGAGATATAAGTTGTTTCGACTCCACCCTTTCACATTGGATAGAAAGTTCATCAAATATTTTTGTGTATTCAGTTTTATTTTTGTGTATTCAGTTATGGACATAATCCCTCAATTAAGGGTTGTGAGTTGATCTTGGAGATCTTCCTGATAACGAAATGGTAAATATTTTTCTGACAACTTTAGCTTCATCTCTTCCCAATCAACAATTGGTGGTTGACTTGTTTTCGATCTACCAATCTCCACCAAATTTTAGTATGTCCAACTAGTTTCATCTTTGTGAATCGATCTTTTTGATCTTCTAACATGTGGTACTAGTCAAAGAAATCTTCCATTACCACCGTCCAGTCTAAGAATGAGTATGGATCCATCTTTCCTGCAAAATTAGGGCCTTCAACATGAACTTTCTTAATATTGTCATCAAGTTCGTTGTGTGTTTCAACTCTATCGTGGCCTCTAAAGACTCGCATGCGCTCTCCATGGCAGCTGGTTGGTTTCTTTGTCTTGGATCTCTCGGTAGGCATTGATTTATTACCCCCATTCGCTGTTGATTAGTGTCAGCATCTTTGTCTTAGATTTCACTTTCTCTACCCTCACCATCGAGTGTAGTTTGTTGTCTGATATTGTTTTTTGGACTAGTTATTGGAGCACCTTGTGATTGAGTGCCATTAAGGTCCAAATTTTCTATGACTTAGAAGTATTTTATCTCACTCTTGGTTGCTGAATATTCCCCTATATGCCCTTCCGTTATGTGTTGCTATTGTGAAACAAAACTCTGACACCAAATTAATATAGGACAAATAGAAGAATCATTAACTAGTAGCTAAAAATCACAAAATTAAGAAACATGACTGATATTAGACTACTGGAATATCAAGTTTCAGGGTTGAATTGTGGCTAGAAATGCTGAAATTTCAGATTTTGTATAGCTGGAATTTTAAGATATCATGCTACAAATTTAGGCTTAGGATTTCAGGTCTTAATATGCTGGAAGTTAGGATTTTTGATGAGTTAGGAGCTCAAATAGTGAAGAGAATAAGACTGTTGTATTGAAGTATGAAATTACAGAGTTATCAAGCT
>JANZXV010000210.1:13392286-13405325 GCA_027576455.1 Erythroxylum roigii
AGAGCAATAGGATTAAATGGATCCCGATGAGATTGGGATATGTCCCGATGAGATCGCGACATCGACATTGCTGAAAAGGGTCTCCGGCGATTTTTCGGTACCGGGGCCCGGCAGGCCGGTAGGACCGACCCCAGTGTGACTGGACTGCTTCAGCATTAATATATATATATTTATTGATTAATTAATTAATGAGTTAATTAATTAATATATGTATATATATGCATTTCGTTGGTTTTAGCAAAATGAGGAGAAGATGAAGTTTGAAAAGTCAAACTTCATTATTAACATGTCTTATATAATGGACATATGGCCATGAACGTGGAACACTCTCATTCCTTGGCATTTATTGGTTTTAAATGAGTTATAAACCAAGACTAAAGGATGAGAAAGCTGGTGGTCGTGTGAGAGTGTGAGGAAAGAGATGAGATAGCTTAAGTGTTAAGTTTAAAAACCTTCATCTCCAAGCCTTCCTCTCACGATGCACACTCACGGCCTCCTCTCCTCTCCTTTGCTATGTCTTGATTTATTTATGTGATAAATAAATAGATGACTAAGTGAAGCATGGAGAGAGGGTCATGGTCGACGATGATGGTATGAGGAGAAAGGTTGAGACTTAAGAGTTAAGTGTGTTAGAAAATGGTTTTCCGCACCGCGAGTATGTGATACTTGCATCGGGATTTTCCTACATGTCATAGAGAAGCTTCTACCACCTATTAATGTCAAAGGCATGTGAGCATTTCTAGGTCATGATTGATTCTACCACCATTTTATTAAAGACTTCTCACAAATTGCTAACCTTTTACAAACCTATTGATAAAGGAAGTGCCTTTTAATTTCAATGATAATTGTTTATCTACGTTTAATTGACTAAAAGAGGCATTATATTAGCACCAATTTTAACATCATTGGATTGGTTATTGCCATTCAACGTCATATACGACAATAGCGACCAAGTTGTGGGTTGCGTGTTGGTTCAAAGGAAACATAAAAAGTTACATGTTGCATGTTATGCAAGCAAGACATTAACTAGGCCCCAACTAAATTACTCCACCACTAAAAATGAGTTGCTAGTGGTGTTCTATGCATGTGACAAATTTCGGTCCTACCTTTAGGCTCTAAGGTGATCATATTTACATATCACACCACACTTAAGTATCTTTCACCAAGAAGGATGCAAAATCAAGGCTTATTTGATGGGTGCTCTTATTACAAGAATTTGACATTAAGATCTGAGATAAGAAGGGAGCAAAGAATGTAGTAGCTGACCATTTATCACGTCTGGAAGGAGGGGAAGTTTAGCAAAGTGATGATATTAATGAGAGATTCCTTAATGAAACGTTGATGTTTCTTGACCGCTTTGTTGTAGCATGGTAAGCGGATAAACTTTGTTTCAAACGGTATGCTTCCTTCAGATTTATAATATCAGTAGAAAAAAATTCTTGTCTGAGTGTACATTATTTATGGAATGACCTAATCCTGTATCAGACGTGTGCTAACGGGCTAATAAAGAAGTGTGTTCTAGAGGAGGAGATGTTAGATATATTTATGCAGTGTCACAAAGCTAGGTATGCTGGGCATTATGGATCAAACAAGAAAACGACACGAGTAATATAATGTGGATTTTATTGGCCAAATCTGTCTAAGGATGGTCAGGAATCCATGGCATAATGTGATAGAAGTCAAAGAGTGGGGAACATCTCAAAAAGAGATGAGATGCCTTTATCTAACATTTTAGAAGTCAAATTTTTTGATGTGTGGGGACTTGACTTCATGGGGCCTTTCCCATCCTCTATAGGGAACATCTATATTTTAGTACGAGTGGAATATATGTCACGATGGGCTAAAGCCATGGAAACTGCAATGCGTAAAGGCAAAGTAGTGCAGAAATTTATTAAAAGACTATTTAATCAATTTGGAGTGCCAAGAATTATAATAAGCGATGAAGGAGCACATTTTTTGTAATAAATCTTTTAATTCTCATATATAAAGTTTACCATTGTGTCATCACTCCGTAGCACCTTAAAAAAAGTGGACAAGTGAAAGTTGTGAACTTATGGAATTGCCTTTAAAACTCTAATTGGAATGACTCCCTTTAGACTTGTTAATGGTCAAACTAGTCTTCTATCCGTGGGACTTAAGCATAAAGCATACTGGGCGACAAAAGCTTTACACTTTGACCAGAAGCAAGCGGGTGAACGAAGACTCCTACAATTAAAGGAACTCGATGAACTTCACCATAATGCATATGAGAATGCCAAGTTATATAAGGAAAACGTGAAGAAGTGGCATGATTCTCATATTAGAAGAAAGAGTTCAAAGTTGGAGATGAGGATTTATTATATAATTCAAGCTTAAAGTTGTTTCCGAGGAAGCTCAAATCAAGGTGGATGGGTCTTTCAAAGTAACCCTCGTACTTGCACACAGACCTTTAAAATTAGAAATCAAAACAAGAAAACCTTTAAAGTGAACGTACATAGATGCAAGCTGTATCTTAGAGGAGTATTCTCGTAAAAGAGAAGTAATTTCTTTCCTTTCCATTGATTAAAAAGTTTCAGATGATGAATGGTCAAGCTAGTGACCATAACTTAGCAAATTTAGGTAGTTAGGTTTGTTTTGAATTCTAGGATTAGGGTTTTAATTTTAATGTTTTAGAATGGTTTGGATGGCTAAAATTTCTTATTTTTGAAGTTATTACGAGTTAAAGAAGCAAGCTCAAAGATTACATGAAGAAAAAATGACGAATCAAGACAAGGGAACAAATTTTAGCATGTCATAATCATAACTCCCATGTCACTATCTTGCATAGCTATAGTTTGGAGTCACAATCATGACATACGGCTAGACCAAGGTAACTCATAATGTTCACTCCCTAAACCCCATTTTACCCCTCCTTCAACCCTAACCCTATATCTTCATCTTTTCTCATATTTAACACACACGTTATCTCTCTAAACTTTAGCCACCCTACAAATCTCTCTCATTTCTCTCTTCAGTTTCCTTAGGGTTTTCACTTGTTCTTGCATCTTTCAACTAGATTTTCATTCCTCCTACATATATTTCATAATTTCCATACAACTCTTACATTTTTTAAATGGTTTTTACAACATCTCTTGGTCCCTTTCTCCATTCACATTTATTTTTGGTGTTTTTGGTTTATTTACAGGTTTACATTTAATTATGGTGCCAATAATCCAAAAAAAAGTGCTAAATGCTCACAAACCAAGGAATAAAGCACAAGTGGTAGGGAGAGGGGAACGTGATAGGGTTTCGGACTTTGGAGCACCTTTTCAGATCTATTTGAAAGAGGAAGGCTAGCTGAAATCTTGGGGGTCGATCATATGGCATTTCAAGATGTCAGTTCCA
The DNA here is from genome assembly GCA_027576455.1 of Erythroxylum roigii. Classification (NCBI taxonomy): domain Eukaryota; kingdom Viridiplantae; phylum Streptophyta; class Magnoliopsida; order Malpighiales; family Erythroxylaceae; genus Erythroxylum; species Erythroxylum roigii. Next base: position 13,395,650 of record JANZXV010000210.1, read on the forward strand.
AAACTTATGTTAAACACAGGACATGATAAGCTAGTTCGAATTCTACACCACCACAGCAGTAAACTGAGGTCTCAATAAGTAAAGACATAAAAGATGATGAAGAGGAAGGCTGGAAGAAGGTCTTCAATTTGGTCTTCAATAACAACAAACTTCTGAAGTAGATGGTATATGAACAACAATGATAGCGACGTGATATCAAGAAAATTTTTAAGTACTTCACCACTTAAGGTGTTCAAATTCCTTCACCAACACCTTCACCACTTTGATCTCTATAAGTGGTTTCATGCTCTTAATCTTTTTGTTATTTTTTGTCATTTTTATTTTTATTTACGTGTTGTTTGTTTTTCTTATATTGATGGCAATGTGTTGTCTAAATGTGGGGATGATGCATATAATGTATGTGAATTTTTCATATCATATTGTCTTAGTTTTTTATTAGATTGACATTATGTGAACATGTGTTGCATATAGGTGAATTATGTGAATGTGTCAATGGAAATAATTTGATGGAATTAGTTTAACTTTGAGCATGGTCATATAATTTGTAAAGGCATATTGACTTGTGAATTTTATGTTTTAAGAACCTTTGGTTGGAGATACATTTTAATTAAGATAGGACATTCATTGTGTTCACTTTAGGAAATTTGTTGTATACATTTATAATTATAAGTCAATTCAATAAATTAGCATCATTAGTAACCTTTCATGAGGATGCTTGACTAAAAAGAAACAAGGTAGGCTAAGAAATTAAGAAAGAGTGTGTTAAATACATTGATATTCCACTAGTCCTTTTTGAAAAAAATCAGGTTAATAATAGAGAGCGGGCCAATTGAGAATGTGATACAGCTGAGTAACTAGGAGTATTCACGACAAAATATTTGTCTTCATGTCAAAAGACTAAAATGACATTCCAACTAAGCTAAATAATAAAAAAAAACGTAGCCTAGTTGAGTAACTGAGGGACATTCATGACAAAGTGATTGCCTTCATATCAAAAGACTAGGTTAACGATAAAAAAAATTAAAAAAAAGGTGTTTTGATAAGTAAAACCTACTGATCTTTGAAAATAGCAAAAATTTTCATGAAGGGATACCTAGTGATAGTTGCATTTTTTGATTGATTACTAATTATAAATGTATGTGTACTAGTTCTATATGTAAATGAACAGGATGTTAATGTTTTGATTAATATGTGTATTCAATTCAAAGTGATTAACCATGAAATGTATAGGGTAGTGCGTTAGCACAACTTCAATGATTGATGTTTGTGGTTAAATTTATTCCATAAAGTTTGACGTCATTGTCTCATTATTGCATATTGCATTAACGTATTCTTATGTTTTTATGTTTAGTTAGTTTGTTTTTGTTTTTGCTTGAGGACAAACCAAAGTTTAAGTGTGGGGATATTGATAGGTATAGTATATACTATGTTTTGATATGTGTTTTAGTATGTTTTTAGGTATTTATTAGATGATTATCGTATGTATAGGCTTATAATTGTATTTATGTGAGTAGTTGTTTATATTCTAAGTGTTTATATGCTTTAATTTTATGTTTCTTGAGGTGTTTGATGTGTTTGTGAGTGTTTCTTAAAGAACAAAGATATTGGGCCTGCATGGAACTGTATGGGCAAGGTCAGAATTATGACAATTCCCTAAAGTCATGATTGTGACAAAAAGAAGATTTTCAGAGTCACGATCGTGACTCCCATGTCACAATAATGATAGACACTTCCCAAGCACGAGTTTTTTCATCTGTTTTAGGATTTGAGGGCATTTTTGGGACCAATTAAAGTAGGAAACCCTAGTTACACCCTCGAAACCTAGTACAATATTTAACAACATTAAACACACTCTAAAAATGCAACAACCAATAGACAAAAGTGGATTAAATAAGGGAGATCAAGAAGAATGTTCAAGAATTCTAGCTTTCTAGATCAATACCCAAATAGAGTTTTTCTTCTTTTCCTTTAGATATTTCATCAACTTGATGTGTAATCTGAATTCCAAGATGTTTAACATGTTGATGAGTTTTTAAATTTCAAATTAAGGTTTATTTTGAATTTATTTTGTAACTTTGATTATTGTTGATTCAATATATATTTTGGTGTTTGTGATAATTGTGCATGCTTATACTTGACAATAAACCGAGAGGGGTCAAAAGTAATTAAATTAGATTGTGCAACGAGAGTTGGCAGTTTAATAAATCTCGGAATTATCAAATTAACAATCATTCGAAACGAGATCTTGAATGAGAAATTAATTATCCAATAGATTGCTTCAAATTTAATTCAAAACATTAGGGAAAGTTTTGTGAATCGAGAGATTACAATTTTGAAATTTTCGGATTCAATTAGGGTTAATTGATTAAGTCTAGAGGGAGTAATCAATACATTAGAAAATTTAGAATCAACACATAATCAGATCAATAATAATTAAGGAAACAAAATAATGAAAGAATAAGTCCTAAACATCGATCCTTGATCAAAACCTAATATTAATTAGCTGCTCACTTGTTATTGGCTTATTTGCTTGGTTTTATTAATTGTTTTAATTTTGTTGTTATTTTTTTTATTCAAATTACATTTTGAATATCTTAGATAAAGTTAAGTTCAAATTGTTTTATGTAATTCCTTGTGAGAACGATAACCTGATATGCTACAAGATACGATATGTATACTTGCAGTGTATTGAGGGTTTTATTAAATGTAAATATGAAAAGGTTTCTTAACTATTCTTTTGCATGCAAAATCAGATCCTGACCCGATTTCTCAACACATATAAATTAAATGAGTTATACAAAAATATAGCTTCATTATATATTATTTTAAGATTTTGAATGAAGATATCATTTTATTAGTTATATAAGAGTTCATTTAGACTTAGAATTAATTGGGAAATCTAATAAATACAAATTCATGAATTTGAGTCTAATGAATGATAATTCAGAAAGTGATCCAAATAGTTTCATATTAATTATGGATTAAGAAGGAACTAGCTCGAAATGAGCAAAATGGAATTTTCATATTAGAAAAGAAGTTAATAACAAAACGAGTTATATATATATAAAATATGGATCATTAACTATTATTTCCAAATTTTGAGTTGAAATGAAAACGAGGAATGCTAATAAATCCCAGTTCCATATGCAAGTGATTGTACCCAAGTGATCGATTGAACAATTAACCATCGACTTGAACCCTCAAATTAAAGGTTCCATATTCACTATCCCATATAGATTTGTCTTGAATAAAAATTTAATCCAACGCATTAAGATTGGTAAACATTCATTCTAGGATTATTATAAATCTTTTCTGAACTTGTGGGGATAATCTTATAGCCCAAGATCCATGTCTGCTCCACGTACAATGCAAAAGCTTAGAAAAGGAAGGAACAAAGTTGCGGCAGCTTTATAATAAAACCCCAGGCCCCTGCCTCAAGAATAACTGCCTTCCTCAGACCAAACCTGGTGGATGAGACAATGGGTCACCACCTCACAGACAGTGGAATGTACCCTCGAGGGCACGTGTCTCCGGATCCGCAGAAGGCCCCTGCCTATATATATAATATTCGGAATATATCTTCAAAACTTTTTGTTTTAGGTACATGGTATTTTTTGTCCCGAATTTATTGCTTAATGGACACTGAATCTTCTATCAATTCAAACTCACCCACTTCCAATTAAGTCACAGAGGTATTTATGCGGATGTTTATACAGAAGAAGAATAGTGATTCTGTTCTGATTAACTAGTTCCAGAATTAGAACAGTATAACATTCTAAGGTTGCTCCAACTCATGCAAGTAATTATTGAGTTCAATTTGACACCACATCAGTATCTTCAATTAGTAAATAGTAATACTATTGCGGCACATCAACGTATGTACCGTGAGGGCAACCGATGTGCAAACTGATTAGTGTCTTATGCCAAGTACTTTGAGTTAGGTACTACTTATTTTGAAACTACATCTATTAGGTATCATGTATTTTTCTTAGAGGATTAGTCAGGACTCTATTTCTCTCGACTCTTTATATAATATGTCCTTTTCTCTATTAATAAAAAAATGGTAATACTATTATTCAGTATGAGAATGGTTAGCTTAAAAACGTTTTCTCATAATTAGACCCTCTTGAGACACCTCGGAGCTAAAAAAGAAACTATTATTCAGATATGGTTCTTTTATATGATTGTAAAAATTAAATTTTTTTACAGAGCTGTCTGATGCGAATATGCGATAGATAGGACAGCTTCGTTCCATAAAAATAAAGTCCGTCCGAGTGCCTTACAACTTCTGTTATTAACGTGTATAAGAAGGTGGCTGGCTGCTATATTAGTAAAAGTTACGAGGCCCTCAAAACCTGTTGAAATGAAGGTCGAGTCCTTACCTCCCGTCTTTCGCGACAAAAACACATCCGAAGAAAGCATTGTTCTTGATGAAACCTTGAAAGAGATAGAAGAAGAAGACGATGACGTTGTTATACCTGTTATAGATCTTGAGAGTCCAAACCCAGAAAAGATTAGAGAAGCTTGCAAAGATTGGGGAATGTTCCGTTTGGTTAACCATGGAGTTCCATTAAATATTCTTACTCAGCTTCAAGATCATTCCAGAGACCTTTTCTCTCTGTCTTTTGAACGCAAACAATCGCTGTTCACTACTCCACTGTCCTACTTCTGGGGCACACCTGCTTTAACCCCGACCGGTACGGCCCTATCGAGAGTCCCTCGAAACATGAACTGGGTCGAAGGTCTTAACGTTCCTCTTGGTCTACTCGCCGAGTTTGAAGCTGCTGATAATACAAAGCTTCATGCTTTCAGGTAACCGTTCACTTTGTTAGTATTATTATTATTATGTATTTATCTTCTGTTCCTTTTTTTGATGATTGTTGTGGACCTTTTGAGATTGTCATATGTTTTCGAGTGGCCTACGATTGACGCAGAAGAGGTCGACGTACTTGATTATATATGGTCTGGAAAGGTCTGACTGTCACCATCACCATTACTGTGGATCTAATTTCAAAAAAAAAAAAAGACTGTGGATCTAATGCTTCAATAAGAACATAGTATTTAATTTCCCTAATATCAATTCACGGGTCCTTGCATTTAATTAATTTCCCCATGCACCAACACGTTTCCTAAACAATAAGTTTTAATGAAAAACACAAGCCATTTCCGTCCTTGCATCCATTATCTGCCTCTAGCACGCTCCACCACCACCCAACACAATAAAAATTTTAATAGAGAAAAAGAGGTTGTCTCTACCTTGCCAAGAATAGTTCTAGATACATTACTTTTTGTTCTGAAAAAAATGATGGGAAAGCAAGGATTTCTCATCCCATGCTCTTCTTTGTAAAACTAACGTGAACTCAGCTGTCCTATTTTGTGAGATGCCTACAAACCAGTGAGAGGATTAATTAGTCATTTGGTCCATCAGTGAATACCCTCATCTAAGTCAAAAAAAAAAAAAAGTCCCAAATCCCTTTTTCTTTTCAAGAAAACAATGAGTAGCTAGCATCAAACACGTACGGCTCCAGTGATCTCCATTTAAGCTTGTCCTTGTCATTTTAGATTCTTAAGAAATAGGCAAGTCTCATTATGATCTGATCAATTAGGTATCTTTTACTAGAGAAAACTAGCTTCTTCCTGATATGTACGTTCGTTCGTTCAATCCTTACCATTTTGGCTTCTAGGGTACTTAGAGATAAAGTTCAATTGTGAACCTTTTTCTATATATCTGGATTGGAAGTCTTTTAACATTACAATTTTCATCATGTGATCTCCAGCCTAAAGAAAATCATGCCTACTGAATTTAGTTTTATCTTTATGTTGAACGACTAACCTATATAGTATTCTTGTTCTACTTTGTGAGTCAATCTCATCACAATTGATCTATTTTAACCAATAAATTTAGAGAAAATAAATTTTATTCAATTGTATGTTTATATATAAACAAAGCTTTTCATCCTTTGAATTAAGAGGTAAATAATTAAGCCATCAAGAGAAGTAAGAATTTGAAGTTTTAAATCACGATCAGTATACTTGTCAAGTATATATCCTCATATCTAGGATAGTGTCACAAGATCATAAATATAGCTAAAGTTTCTAGAAAATCACGAATATCGAAAGCAAATAACTTGAGATGTTTTTGTTTGACTTTGAGGCAACAAATAAGAGAAACAATGCTTAGTTGCTGTTGTCTACATCTCCACGTAAATATCGCAACAGATTAGAACTACGTTTAGCACTGTTGTCAGCACATAAAAATATCGAATTTTGAAGTCATTACCAAAACCATATAATTACATGTTTTCTCTTTGTGGTTTTTTCGAAAAAACACTTTTGTGTGTGCTTTATAGTTTGCTTTGACGGCTCTTTCTGAACAAGGTTTTTAAATCATTCGTGGTATGATTAGTCGACACGAAGATACTGCAGAAATAGACATTGTGTTTCCTGTCAATTGCCGTCCCTTCTTCACGTGCTGTTTCCTTATTTTGTCAGTCCGATTCCCTTCTTTTGATGGGACGTCTTCCTAACAAAGTTACACGTACCGCTTTTTTTCCTTTGACTAACTGAAAGTCATTGCGGGATTAATGTGTCATACTCTCAGCACTGGTGAATCGTGATATATATCATATTCTGTTTCCGTACCAGAGATTTAATTGAAGAATATGGTAGGCATCTGGCTAAACTTGCCTCAACAGTATTTGAAGTGATGGCTAAAAACCTCAATCTGAATCCAGAACACTCCAAGTCTTATCTATCCGAATCCACGGGGTTCGTACGAGTTTACAGGTATCCTCAGTGTTCCATGGCTAGTGAGTCATGGGGTATGGATGTGCACACAGACAGCTCAGTGATTTCCATATTGTTCCAAGACCAAGTTGGTGGACTTGAACTTCTCAAAGACGATAAATGGCTCAAAGTAAAACCAATTCCCCACACACTGATTCTGAACCTTGGAGACATGATGCAGGTCTCTCCTTATCTATTATATCATGTACCTGTCAATTTTCTTTTTATATATAAATTTCTGATAAACAATATCTTTCTGTAAATTCCATTTTTTGAGCTTAAACTACTTTGAAATGCATTAGGCAATAAGCAATGACGAATACAAGAGTGTGAAGCACAGAGTCAAATTGAACAAATGGGACGAACGACTCTCTATATGCTACTTTGTATTCCCAGCAGAAGGGCGAGTGATTCAAAGCTCCAAGTACAAGCCTTTCACTTACAGCGATTTCCAAGCACAAGTCCAGCAGGATATAATGGCTCTGGGTTATAAGGTCGGGCTTGAGAAGTTTAGGGTCAATGAGACCGGCTAGTAATTCCTATCCAAGGCCTGCAAGTTGTGATCACAAATGGCAGGATCTTTTTTATTTCCGTTTCGTATCAGTTGATATCATTTCTCTTTTTTCTTCCTTTTATGATAAATTATGTTCAAAATATTCTTAACTTTGCCAAGAACTTTTTTTATGGTATAACTTTTAGCGCAGAAAGAAACAAATTTTTCTTGTGATTTAAATAATTTGATATTTTTATAACTTAAACTTTTTTAAAATAAACTTCCATTATTATCTTTAATTAAAAAATGTTAAGTATATGTAAACTTTTTATTTTTATTAAAAATATCATCTTATTTATCATCTTATTTTTATTTAAACGAAAATTACTTAATTCATTTCAACTTAATTTATTTGACTCAATGATAAATTAAAGTATTTACTGAAAAAAATATTAACACGACTCGTAACATTTATTCTAGTTTTCTTTAGAAAAATTTGCATAACTTCAAAGTATTGAGTTGAGAAATGATGAGATTCGTTACTTGAAATTGATGGGTTAACGTTTTGAATTTAAACTTGACGGATTATTTAACTGAAAAATTATGATTATAATTTAAAAATTAATGAAAAATACACTTGATAATTTTTTATTTAAATTATCAAAATATGAGGACATGAATTTTAGTAATTTATATTTTTTTAGTAAGATATTTGTTGTTAACATTTGAAAAAATTAGAGGTGGGGGCTTTAGGGGTTTCTTATTCATTTTCTTCCATGTTTAGCCTGACTAGCACCTCGAAGATTATGTTGAAGTGCCATGAAACTAAGAACAAGATGACACTTGGAGGTAAAATGTTATCTTGTCCATCATATGGAAAATTCTTTCATGACTCTCAATAGCCCAGAAGTCATAAGTTATGATTGCTTATCATTGATGAAAGATGCCAAATAAGCCTATGTCTTTTGCAATGAAAAACTTTTCAAAGGATGTGAGGGTTTTGTGGGCTCAACAAGGTGAAGAATAACAATATAAGAGGTAAGTTAACACTAGCGAAAGTAGAGACGATGTTCATTGAAACTAAACTTATAGAATATAGATCAAATGCTAATGCAGAACACCAGAATGACCACTTTATAAAGAGGAAAGATCAATTGGTTAAGAAGCTGGATATAGAAAGGGTGGAACACCACAACATCATTCTAGAAAGGATGGGACATTACAAAGACCTTTTAGATCACACTACAAATGCTAAGAAATAAAAGAACCAAACCTACATTGAAGGCCCCAAGTTGAAGAAAATGACATTAGATAACAAGAAACCAACCAAGAATTTGATGGTTTGGGTGCTTTATATATTACACTTTATGTCAAAGCAACTTTGTTAGCCCCGAATTTTTTTATGATTAGATTAAATTAAGTAAATTAAGTTAGCATTAATTAAGTTGACATTAATTAGCTAAGGTAACATTAAATTAGTATGTGACATTAATTAACATGATAGCATTAATGAAGTTAGTTGGTATGAATTAAATGAGTTAGTTAGAAGTTAATGTGCTAGATGGCTTTTAATGAGTTAATTGGGCTTGAATATAAGTTAGTTGGGCTTGAGTAAAGGATTAGGCCTAAATGAATTGAAATAAAAAGAGAAGGAATAAAAAGAAGAAGAAGATGGGCCTAGACTCTAATGGGCTTAAGTGATTGGATGAAGTATAAAAGGAGGAATTAAATGAAATGTGTTAGAGAAGAAGAGGAGAGAGCCATCGAAAATTTGGAGAAGAGAAAAAGAGAGAGTTGTCGTGTGAGTGGAGAGAAGAGGGAAGAAAAGAAAGTTGGATAGGGTTTTCAAGTTTCCAGGAGATTTAGAGCTTGTTGGAGGAAAGTCCAAGAGTTAAAAACATAGAGGAAGGCAAGAGCTTCATTTTGAACCAAGTAACTCTTGGTGAAGTTGAAGATTAAAGGTAAGCCTTGATTTTTAGTTTGAGATTTGGTTGGGTTTTTGGTTGAGAAAGATGAAAAAGTAAATGGGTTTAGTGAATCTCATGTTAATTTCATGAAAGATGCTATGTAGTTTTCATTTGAAGTTGAATTGATTTTGGATGTTTGTGTTAAATTGAAGAAGTTGAAGGAGAGTAAGAGGGAAGGGAAGAACAAGTGGAAGAGCTCCTTTAAGCAAGGATTTAGCAAATATAAGGTAGGTTCCATGCTTATCTTTATACTAGTAAGAGATGAATGATAAATAACTAATGGAAATGAATGGTTATAACTACTTAAGAATGAGTATTTAATGTGTATTGAGTTTTTGAAATTGCTTGAATTTAATGAGCATTGAATGTGCATGATTGTCATTAAATGAAAATGTGAGAAATACATGATGTTGTTGAGAAGTTGCATGAA
>JANZXV010000210.1:13405425-13421251 GCA_027576455.1 Erythroxylum roigii
CACCCAAAATTTGCATCTATTTTTCAGGTCTTGAAGAGTACCCCGTTTGACACGGGAGTATGTCTACTGTATGCAAGGGACAGATAGAGGTCGGGATCAGTTCGCGTCTGCATGAGTGTCTCATATATTGTATTCTGAAATCTCTGTAAAAGAATGCTCTGTATTTATAGTGAGCCCAATTTGGTTATAGCTTTTTGTTCATTAAATGGCTTTTGACAATTATTATTAAATGATTGTAATAACTGAAAATATTTATTTATGAACGTGGGCTCAGATTGTTTACTGCCTATTCCGCGCACATGAGTGTAATGAAAAAGAAAATTTTATACTGAGTTTCGACTGACTGATATAGCACGCCACTCACTCGGGGTACGGACTCGGATCACGCGGGAGTGGAGTGTTACAAGGAAGACATAAGAAAAACAACATTCAGAATGTATGGGGGACAATTTAAATTTTTAGTGATCCTTTTGTGTTCATAAATGCACCCTCTACCTTCTAAAGTCTTATAAATAAAATCTTCAAATCCTATTTGTGAAAATTTCTGTTAGTTTTCTTTGATGTTCGTCTCATTTACAACAACTTTCAGTAACATTTAAAACATTTGTGACAGATTTTACATGTATTACATCAGCAATAATTATTCATCAAGAGAAGCAAATGTATTTTTAAAGCAAGACAAGTTGATTGTCTAAGGCATTCTATATCTGAGAAAGGAGTATCCACTAACGTCCAAAAGATAAACACTATTTAGAGTTGGCCACCACCTTAAACGTTAAAGGAGCTTCGGGGATTTTTAGGGCTAACAAGATATTACAGACGTTTCATAAAGCATTACGAGGTTATTTCCAGGCCTCTCAATGCACTACTAAAGAAATAAATGGCACGAAGATGGGAATGGAAGGAGGAGCAACAACAAGAATTTAAACGATTTAAAAGGACATTGATGGCAACTCCAGTCTTAGTGTTACTAGATTTTTCACACCCCTTCATAATAGAATAAGACATTTGCGAGAAGGAAATTGGAGCAATGCTTCAATAAGATGGTCATCTTAAGCAAAGCATTGGCGCCAAAACACCAAGGACTATTAATCTATGAAAAAGAATTCTTAGCTATTATTAAAGTTATGAAGCAGTGATGTCACTACTTGAATGGGAGATTTTTTATAGTATAGACGGATCATAGGAGCTTGAAATACCTACTGGAGCAAAGGATCTTCAAACCATTTCAGCATAATTAGCTATCTAAATTGATAGGGTATGATTTTTAGTTGCATGGAAGGGCAGGAACGAGAACATTGCACCAAATTTCTTATCCAAATTTTCAAGTCTAAAACTGTTGACAATGACCATATCCCACATCCAGACAACTTTAATGGAAGAGATTAGAGAAGAATGGCTAGCTTAAAATTAAATGAAATTATTTAAAGTGTGGAATAATGTATTCTTAATTTAACTTTATTTCCAAACATAAATTAAAAATTTTAAAATTCAAAATCAATTATTTTTAATATAATTAAGATTAATAATTAGATTAGTTATAAATCTAAATTTATCGTTTCCTAAAATTAAAAATAATTATATTTTAATTAGATTGGAATTAATTAAGTATACTATTTTAGGAATAAGAAAAATGTTTTCTTAGTTAATTAGGAAAGGTGTTTCAAATAAAATTAAGTTTATTATCTAGAGAATTATTACTCTATTTATTTAAAAATTATTCCTTTTTAATTTAAATAATGAGTTTCTTCATTTATTAGAAACATATTTTCTTGATTAAATTTTGGAAAATATTTTCAGTTGTTAATTAAGAAAATTGAGCTTTCTTTAATATTTTAGAAAATAGTTTTGCAATTATTAAGGACTAATTTTCTAATTAATTGAGAAACTAATCTTTAAATAAATAATTAAAGGAATTTCTTAATTAAATTTAAAATATTTAATTTAATTTTAAGTTTGGTTTCCTTTAATATTTAGAAAATATTTTTCTAATTAGGGAAAAGTTGTTTCCAATTAGATTGGAAAGTGATTTTCTAAATTATAATAGAATATTTTGTTAAATTGGAAGGAGTTTTTCTGAATTATAATAACTAAGAAGTATAATTAATTAAAATTTGCTTTCAATTAATTTTATGTGTCAAGATAATTGAAAATAGTTTCCAATTAAATTTTAAAAAATATTTTCAAATTAAGTTAAATTTCTATTTGAAATAGGAATTTAATTCATTTAGAAATTAATAAGCTTAGTTCAATTTAATTATCTAAAGAGTTAGAAATATTATTTTAGATTACGAAGATTAAATAATTAGAATCAAATAATGCTTAATGTTCATACATACAATTTGATTATATTTGTATAGTAAGTTACATGTTTATATATATGTTTGGTATATTGTATGCATATATTGGATTACGTGTTTAAATATATGACATTTTATATGTAATATGCATTTGACGAGACTATTTGCAATTAAATCACTCATTAAAATATTAAATACATATTTCCTTCCATTATTTAAGACAAAATCATAATTTATTTTTATTGAAAAATTAAATTAAATTAAATTTCATTGTAACAAAGATCCAAAGGGGTTCTAAGAAACTAAAGGGCCAAAAGACAGATCCCTTACTTACTCACTACTTAACTAACGAATACAACTATGAAACTAGTGCTTGAGCCTTGAAGCTTAACATGCAAAAGGTGAATGCCAATTTTCTTAATTTTTAGCTGTCCTAATAGATAAGATTAGTAGCACACTTGCATAACACTTGAGGACAAACGGACTTACATTAATTAATCTCCATCGACTGGCGATGCTTTGACTATAGTTAAGTTGTGTCTTCTATGCCAAAAGTTGTTCTTTTATGGCCATCAATAGTTCCTTCACAACTAGCTCATTGGTCTTGGATTATTGCTAAATGATATGCGAGTTCCTTAATTTCTTTCCATAAAAAGTGCTAAACATATCTTACAAAATATATGGTCTCAAATGCCAAAATGAGCAAGATGATAGGACTAGGCCATTATCTCAGTGCAACTGGGGGGAGGGGAGGGGGTGAAAAGTTACCAATTTGCAACATACCATTCCAAATGAAATAAAAATTAAGAGCATTGAAAAAATAGGTCCTCTATAGTTTCTTCCTCTAGTTTGAACAAATGATTGAAATTAATGTTTAAGAAACTCATGATCCTATTTATAGTAGGGAGTTTCCTTTGCCATAAAGGAATAGAAGCTCTTGTACTGAGTTACGACCAGATTTCTCAATAGGATAGAAGTAAGATGATGTTTGAGGATATCTCTACTCTACGCGTATTGGAAGAGAACATTCCATTAAAGGAGTCTTTCCATCTGCTAGTGTAGTGTGGTGTCCCTCCCTATTGTCTGGATTCAGAGTGACATTTGAAAGAAATTCAATAATAGGAGATATGAAAATTGAACCAAACACTTCAGTTCTGTTGCTAAATACTTCCTTTATAGTAAGTATTGTTTAATGGAGAGGAGTTGGATCGTTAATGTAATGTCCTTAAGAGGAGCAATATTAGGATAAGAAATAAACATATTCTTAATTTTTAATTTCATCACATTAAACAAATATGTCAACGCTAGGGCAAATATATCGCATTGATGGAGAGACAGAAACTGCAGCTCTTTAGCGTGCGCTGTGGCACGCAGGATCAGAACCCACCCTACGTTAAAAATATACTTGGGGGATAAGTTTAGTTTAATGCGTACTAGGATTCATATAGTCAAGAGAGTCACTGACAGCAACAGTTCTTCACTTCTTTTCTCCGTCTTTTGACTCCAACGTACCGGTTTTGCTTAAACCCTCTCTAAAACCAATCAAACGTGAAATCTTTCAAACACATTGTTATTGGGTATCTCTTCAATGGCGCTAAGCCTAGAGGGACAAGGCTCTTCCAAGAAAAGAAGGCGCAAATCCATCAGAAGATCCCTCTCCGTTGGCGATAAAGTTGAGGTATTGACGTTACTTTGGAATTTTATCTTTCGATATACGTGTTATTGATGGGTTTTTGAATGTTGGTTTTAATTTGTTGATGTTCATATTTTATCTCAGCTACATTCGGTCTTTCGCTCTCCTATCTGCTTGTTTTGTTTGGCATTCATGCAAAGACCAACAATATAATCACCATGCAAATTTGCCTTTTGTATTTAGGATTCCTTTTTTTTTTTTTTGGTACTCGTTTCTTTTGTGGTATCTTGATTTATTATGTCATCTTTTGGAATCATTCCGTGTAAATATTATTTGATTGTTCTCAGTTTTGTGTGTTGTCAATTTTGAAGGTAAGGAGTGTGGAAGAAGGATTTCATGGGTCATGGCATGCAGGAACCATCACTGCATGTAGAAAGCAAAACTGGAATGTGAAATATTTTGTCCAGTACGATAATCTATTAGCTGATGATGGGTCTAAACATCTTGAGGAAAGCTTATCTGTTTTCCTTCTTTGGAATGATATAAACGTTAATGGTGAAAATGGATGCAATTACAGAGGCCGAATCAGGCCATTTCCACCCCGGCTTGAGTTTAGTAAATATAACTTTGCATATGGGATGTGTGTGGATGCGAATTATAAGGATGGATGGTGGGAAGGTGTGATTTTTGACCATGAAGAAGGGTCAGAGGAGAGGAAGATTCTTTTTCCAGACCTTGGTGATGAACTGATTATTCATGTTAGTGCATTAAGGATTACTCAGGATTGGAATGAGATTGAATATACCTGGAAGCCTCGTGGGATGTGGTTGTTTCTGGAGTTGATTGAGAAATATGAGAGAAGAAAATATATTTCAGTTTCTGTGAAGCAACTTTGGTTTGATTTGAGAGATAGAAAGGGTTTCCAGAAGCTTGGAGATTGGACTTCCTCTTTAAAAGTTTTATGGGAGGAGCTGTTATTGGATACGCTCGATGATAACCTTCGAATTGTGCTTAATAATCTTTCCCAGGTAATAGGCCTTCCTGGAAGTATGCAGCAGCTGAAGATTGTTAAACCTGTTACTGATCCTAACTTGTATACTGAAACAGAGTCCCTAGAGACTTGTGTCTCAGTACCATCCAAAAATACACCAGAAAGTAAAATGGTTTTGAAAGCAAATGGCTTAACTGATCAATCTATTCAACAGGAACTTAATGCAGAGCCAGTTACGTCTCTTTTGCCCAGTGATATATCAAATTCAGAACTGCAGTTTGAAACAATGTATGTGCAGCCTCAGTCTTTTGATCTCTTACCTTTAAATCTGGATGGAGGTTCTGTTGTAAAATCCATGACCAATGATGAAGGGATAGCTGGTTCTGATTGCAATAACTTGAGAAGGAGGTACTCAAGTCCTTGGTTGCCTGCTGGCCCTGACTTAGTCCCTGGTGCAGAGTTTTGCCCTAAGGCAGTTGCCAAATACACACAACGAAGTAAAACAATATGCAGGGAGTCCTTAAAGATAGATGTAAGAAAGCATCTTTTATATCAGAAGTGGAAAATTAGTTACCAGAGGGATAAAAGTAGTATCAGACTACGCTATACCTCACCTGATGAGGAGCATTACTATTCTCTTCGTCAGGTATGTCTTGATTTGATAGAATATGATGAGGAGTGTCTTTATCGAACCTTCCTAGATAATGAGAGATTAAGAAGCAAAAATGAAAAAGGTGCCATTAGACACATGAAATCACGAGCAAGAAAGCATCACTCTGCGGTGGGATCGGAATTCTGGAAGGCAACTAGTAAAATAGATATCCAAATGTCAAAGGATTTGTGTCTAGAGTGTTCTTTTGCATTACCATTAACAAAATCTACAGAACTGCACAAAAGTAGTGCTGAGAGAATTGTCAAGGTTGGAAAGAAAAGGAAGGGATCTAGCTTATTTGAATTCGAAACCAGTTCCCATTTGCAAAACGGCAGGATTCAAGAGCTGGAAAGGGGAAGAAGAAGAAGAAGTAGAAAGACATCTAAAATGCTCATTGGGCCCCAAAATCATAAAAAGTTTCCTCAATCGACTCATATGTTGAGATCGAGTAAAAGAGTGCAAAAGATTGTAGTTCCTAATGCCTCACATCGTTGCCCACGAACTGTGCTATCGTGGTTGATAAACAATAATATTCTATTGCCAAGAGCAAAAGTACACTATAGCATGCGAAAGGGTGGACTTCCAATTGCTGAAGGGCGTGTAACTCTTGATGGGATTAAGTGTACTTGCTGTAGGAAGGTTTATACTCTCAGTGGTTTTGAAGCTCATGCTGGCAGCAAAAAACACAGGCCAGCTGCCAATATCTTTCTGGAAGATGGAAGGTCTCTTTTGGATTGTCAAAAGCAGATGATGAGTAATTTCACCATAAAACATCCTAAAACAGTGAAGGGCAGTTGGCTTCGAGGTGAGAATGATTATATATGCTCTGTCTGTCATTATGGTGGTGAACTAATATTATGCGATCAGTGTCCTTCATCATTTCATAAAAGCTGTCTTGGCATGGAGGTAAGTCTTTTGTTTTGAGATATGTACTTCCCGTCATTGCAACTTTCCACCTTACAAGCCCATAAAGAAAAAAA
Organism: Erythroxylum roigii; assembly: GCA_027576455.1. Taxonomy (NCBI): domain Eukaryota; kingdom Viridiplantae; phylum Streptophyta; class Magnoliopsida; order Malpighiales; family Erythroxylaceae; genus Erythroxylum; species Erythroxylum roigii. Next base: position 13,411,982 of record JANZXV010000210.1, read on the forward strand.
GAAGTTATGTTCTGATTCTTTCTTTTATATGTTGTACTTCTTTGGGATCCCACAGGACGTTCCAGATGGAGACTGGTTCTGCCCGTCATGCTGTTGTAAAGTTTGTGGACAGAACAAATTGAAAAAAGATACTAACTCATTCAAAGATGAATATGTGCTTCTTTGTGCACAGTGTGAGCATAAATGTAGGTCAAATATGATTGTTTCTTGTTCTATGTGATTATACATTTGAAGTGTCTCTGATATGCTTTCTTTTATGTAGATCACATGGCATGCACTGGGAATGAAGGTTCAGATAATCGGGATAGCTATCACAAAGAAAATTGGTTTTGCAGCCAAAAGTGTAAAGAGGTACAGCTAACCCTTTCTGAACTTTGAAACTCTCAATCCCCCTTATTGCACATTCGATATGTACTGTGGGTTTCTTCATATATAATGATTGTTATCAGTTAAGTACTGTTACTATTTATATGTGGCCTGTCTTTCCTAATATAGAGAATAAATAAGGGAATTGTTCTTGACTTACAGGAATTTTCTAGTTGGTCCTTTGTTCAAATTTTCCTGGACACAGTGGCGCTAATAGCTTTTGAGTATCTTTCACTATTTTTCTGAATCTGCACTCTAGTTATTCCCTTGGTTTCTTTTGTGCTAGCAAAATCAAGTATATGGATCAGGACTAATCTATATATTTAAGCTCCATTTATTGTGAACAGAAGCACAGGTTTTTCTGTTGATGATTTGCAAGTTTATGAGACTGATACTACTGGAACCAAATAAGATGCTTCAACATCTAAACTTTGAGAGATCTGAACCAAATGAAAGATTAAGATATAGTTGAAAGAAGTTACTTTGGTTTCTTCTGGATTCTAGCCATCTTTGCAATCAAGATGTCACTTAATTGATAGTTCTGAACTTCCCTTGTCTTGTATTTTATTGTGTTTTCATGTGTGCCTCTATATCGATTTAGTACTTTGACAGTCATTGTAGCAAATGCAATCATTCTTTCGTAAATTACCTTGGTTCATGTACATGGAACTGGATTCAATATAATTTTCTCTTTCTACATTTTTCTTTCGGCTCGTAATGATTCACTTGGTTCAGGACTATGGTAACAGCCTATTAGCCTTATTGGTATAAATCATATGCCATAAATTATATAGTGCACTCTGTGTCAGGAACCTCTGGGAATAGAAGGTCCTGGTTTCCAACATAAGATATGTAGTGCAACTGTAGTTGCTCCCATATAGCTTTTATCAAAGTTTCATCAATATGATTAATATGGTCTAGGTTTGTAGAAAAAGGTATTTCATGATGGGTATTAGGAGTCTTATAGATAGCATGGATGAATGCTGAGAGGACTGTTTATTCATGAGTGGACACAAACATTCAACTCTAGAAGTGTCTACTTCTATGCATATGGCATGGTAACCTAGTATTTACCATCTTTCCCAGTTTTTGATACATTTGATATAGCATTTGCCATGAACTCTATCAGTGCTCTTTACCATCTTGTGCACGCTGATTTTAGATTTCCATTGCAGATATTCTCGGGCCTCCAGGAGCTACTAGGAAAACCAATTGCAGTGGGTGTGGACAATCTTACCTGGACGTTACTAAAGTCCATCCAGACTGATGGTAATAACCATGATGCTTCTGATGAGGCCCTGACTGAGATGCACAGCAAGCTGAATGTTGCTCTTGATGTGATGCACGAGTGTTTTGAACCTGTTGAAGAGTCTCAGACAGGCAGAGACATAGTTAAAGATATTATTTTCTGTAAAGGGTGAGGAATTACAGCAATTTGCTTCAACACTAGTTGATTTAATTTGGTGACGTACCCTATGGGTTTTCCTATTGCATACCTTTAACCACACTACAAACTTAGGCATTTTAGGCAGATTTGTGCAATGTCTATCCATTCCCTTTTCTAGTCGAAGTGTGAAAAGATTGGAAAGTGTTGAAGATCTAAAAAGTAGATCTAATTTGAAAAGAAACAAGTGAGAGTCAAAAAAATTATCTTGCTTCATAAACCACTTTAGATTAGTCTCTTCCTGTAAAATATAGAATATTGTAAAGAGTAGTTAGTTGGTCCTAAAGTTACCCAAATTTGAGTGAAAACTTTGGATCTTTTGGTTTATTTCTCACTTTCTTTCCATGTATTACGCCAAGCTTGCCTAGTTTGAGCCTGATCCTTGACATTTCAACCTTTTTAGATCAAAACTAAACCGTTTGAACTTTCGGGGGTTCTACACAGTACTTTTGGAGAAACATGATGAACTAATAACTGTGGCTACAGTAAGGTAAGATTTGTATTCTTTTTACAGAAAATAGTACGCTGCATATTTCTAGAGATGTTTCCTGATTTCTTGGCATTTGATTTATTGAGACATGTTAAAATTGTTAATTTTGTTGCAGAATTTATGGACAGAAGGTGGCTGAACTTCCACTTATTGGTACTCGATTTCAATACCGTCGAATGGGAATGTGTCGAATGCTAATGAATGTACTTGAAAAGGTAACTCTTGCGTATTTTTGAAGACATTGTACTAATTGCATTTAAGATACCCATGTTATTATTTGGTTTTACATCTTCCTTCTTTAGAAACCTTTTGCCTTCATTCTCCTTTCTGTTATTTGTTATGTTTCATTTACTAGTGCAGTTTTATGTCTTAATGTCATCAGCCTATTCTAGTGAAGATGTTGAATGAAAAGAAGTTAATAACCTACCAACAGAAACTTGATACTCTTTCCTTTTGCCATTGCCTCACCATTTTTAAGAACGAAAAAATGCAGAGAGGGTATCATGCCCTCCTTTCCCTTGTATTTTTTACTTCCTAAATCCACAGCACAATTTCCAAAATACAGCAACCTCTTATTGCTTATGTTTTTGCAAATTTTTGCTCTCTTTAGATCAGCATTTTCATTGTTGTTTGTGGTCATCTTCTGCAGAAACTAATGGAATTAGGAGTCGAGAGATTAGTCTTGCCTGCAGTTCATAGTGTCTTAAACACATGGACGGGCTCATTTGGGTTTAGAAAGATGACCGACTGTGAGAGATTGCAGTTCGTGGATTGCACTTTCTTGGATTTTCAGGGGACTGTCATGTGCCACAAGCAGCTAATGAAGTCCCTTCCTTCTGAATCAAGTCTTACAAGAGGTTTTTAAAATAGTTGATCATTTTCCTTTTCCCAGTGTAGCTAAGGCGTATCATTGTAATAATATTCTTTTATTCTCTTTTACAGATTTGCAACCTGCACGTGATGATGGTGCTTGCAGAAGCAGGGAAAGTATTGATATGGATAGATCTAGTGTTCTATCTGAAGTATTCCAAGTAGATCAAACTGAGGAGATTGGAAATGTAGAGCGAGGATTGGTGGAGTATGTCTCACTTATCACTCACTTCACTTAATTTCTGTAAATTCCAAGGAAAATAAGTCATCAAAATAAATCATCTAGGACTTAAATGTGAAAAGTGATAATAAGCTGGTAAGTATGCCTTGATGTGAAACTAGATTTAAGAGTTGCCTCACAGGAAGGAGTTCCTCTGTCAATCTATATGTTACAAGGTGTGGTTTGTGCGAGATTTAGTGAAGAGAACAACAGGCTGTTTTGCTATAATAACTTAGATGTACAACGTCAATTAATGCAGTCGGTTCTGAAATTGAAGCAAGGTTTTACAAGTCTGCTTACTTTACTAATTCGCTGAAAAGGTTTTCCATCTATTAAATTTCTGTAGATGCCACAAAATGCAATAAAAAGCTAACCTCAAGGATCAGGGTAAGTTTAATGGACATTTTCAGGGAAGATGAAGCAGCTAGTTGATAGAACACACCTTTCGTGAACGAAACAATTTTTAATAAGTTTTCAAAGATATTCAAATCATATAGTATAACTTCCAATTTCCCTTTAAGAGATGAATGCACATTCCCTTTATACTAGAACATTTACAAATATTCTTTTAAGTGCTAAAAGGGCATATACGCTAATTACTTATGCTGTTAGTGCTGATTATTCATTGTTTCTTGCCAGCATTTCTGCAGGCCATGGAAGTAGTAATGATAAAAGCCATCAGGTGATTACTGTGGCTCTTATTTGTTTTTGTCTTTTTCTGTTTTGAGCAAATTATTCATTTCTTTTTGTTTTTTGTTTTTTTGGCTCAAACAGATGAACCACCCAATCCATCCTGCAAATGAACCTTCCGGAAGCAAAGTCAATCTGGACTTCTTGATTGAGCATTCTGATTTCCAGAATAGACGAATTGGTGATAATAACGATACAAGCACTTTCAACAAGGGGAGTAGTGGTCGTAGTAATGATATTTTGAAATGCTACCAGCGACGAAAGATATTAGTGTGTCAGCACTGAGTTTTGGTTTACTTGCATGCGCTATAACTGACTGATCTAGAACTTGTTATGTTCCTGATAACAACCATTCCAGTCAGACCCAATTCTAGCTTGTCATTTTTGCATTCCACCTCAATCTTTTGTAAATAACTTCTTGCACAAATGTGAAGGAAGGAGAGTCTCAAGATCGGGTTTTATTCTATAGTCAACATCAATAAGAGTATGTCTACATATGCAGACAGAAGCTCATTTCTGATAAATGAATCATTTGTACTTGTCACTCATTTGCTCCCGTTGGTTCTTATGTTGTGCAGGCAATTAATTCTCCTGCTTGGTGAATTTGATAAGCTTGCGTTCTACGACACCACTCTTCCCTTCTTAAGAAAGATATAGTTAATACAAAGAGATTGCTTTGGTTTCTTGCTGATAAAATAGCTTGTAACCAAGAAAAACAAGTCTTACGAAGGGAATGTTCCTAGTTTCTCTTGATTCCTTTTTCTCCTCCCCCGCTTAGGAGAGATGTGATTAACTGTGATTCAATCTTTCCTCTCTAGTTCCGCCTCTGGTCATTTTAATGACGGCCTATTTGTTTAATGTTAAAATTTCCATTTATCTTCAATTTTAATGTAGAGGTTGTAGGTTTTTTTTTAAAGGAGTTGATCCTCCCATATGCTAAAGAGTTCTGTTGAAGAAGACAAATAAGTCAGACCCAAAAAACTATAATGCTGAAGTTGATAATAAGAGTTATGGGTATTATGTGTTTGCAATTGCCATCAAGATTGGGGTGAATGTAAAAGTAGAAGGACCCTTTATATATGAATTTGGTTTGGTTTTATGTGACTTATTAATGCATCTTGAAGTTGATTAATTATGAAATTAAAGATGAAGGCAATTTAAGCATGAGTTTTTGTTCATGTTATCATATCTATATTACCAATGGTTAAAATTATTGCAGTGTAATTTGAATAAGCAAATATAATAAAATTATGGTTAATGTTACTACTGGTGTATTAAAAGTATATAAAACTAATTTCTTGCATAAATTTTTTTTTGCATTAGTTATGTAACATTGAAAAAATTTTGTCCATTAAGTTAGAATATAAAAGCTCTTGACATTTACAAAATAGTAATTCGTAACTTTCCATCAACACTTAGGGCAATATAGCAAAAGACAATGCCAATAATAATGTTCAAAACTTAATGTTCACCAAATTGCAAGACAAAGTAAATATTTTCTTGACATTTTGAAAAAGATATAAAACACAATTAATGAAACCTTAATTTAATGACTCTCTTTCGATGTTCTTAACCTTGTTATCCTCACAGTTCCATTTGTTTCATCCTAAAAAAAATATTCAAAATTTATGCTAATGGATAAGTTGAATTCAAAACATAACATATCTGTGATTTCTTTATTACTCGTTTTATTACCGGTGCTTGAGGTTTCTTACCTCACAAAGTCCCATATTTATGAACCTGTTTCTTCCTTTATTTATCTTTGACATTGGTTGTGGTCTTGATGGATTAAGTTAAACTACTTACTTGAATATCACTTGAACCTTGTATTCATATCATTTCTCCCCATTGCCTAAATAATCATAGACATAAATAAGAAATAGATAAACATAGTTAAAGCCATATAGTTGTAACTTTTTTTTTTGGAAGATAAATTCATTAGAAGGAAAATGTATCTACATACAAAATACAACTTAAAGAAAGATCAACTCAAGTAACTCTGGCTAGAATAATCCAAATTAAGTAATACTATCATAAGTTCCAACTAACAAACAAGCAAGGAGGAATTATGTTTGGAAGATTCCATAAAATGGTTTTTTATTTTGATTTTGAGTATAATATTCTATAAATTGATTTCAACATTGAGTGCCTCATTACTAAATATTCTTTTGATCCTCACACCATAGGTAGTAAACCATTGAACCAAAATCCATGTTATGCAACTTTTGATTCCCTTTACTATAGAAATGAATTTCTATAGAAGCCTAGTAGATTATTTTTGTCCATTCCAAGTTGTTACAATGTAGTTTGAAGAGTCTAAGGATGTGGTTCCATAATTATGAGGAGCATTCGCACTGAAATGTATGTGATCCATATTCCCACATGCCTCTGAACATAGTATATATGAGTGTTTAGTTAAGGTAAATTTGAGAGTATCTTTGGTACCAAGTCTCTTATTAGCTGCCAACCATAATATAAAAGAACTACTAGAACACTTAAAAGACTATTCAATATGATTGTAGTTAAAAAATTCTAAAGACAAAAGCACATATTAAACTAAGTATAAGCCAAATTTAAATACAAATAGTTGTTCTTAATTAAAAGTAATTGAAAGAAAATTTAAACTTTTGAAAAATTAAATTTAGATGGGTTACCTCCCAATAGGCACTTCTTTACAGTTGTTTAGTTTGACTACTTCCATAGTATTGGTTATGACACGAGGTAGTGCACTTATAGTCGCTTTCTATTTAGTGTTATGTAGGTTCCATGTAAAGGTTTCAATCCTTTATATTAGTATCTTTCTCCTATTCATGTCTTCTTATGCATTCATGATACCCAATTATCGTCCTTGTTATCATTTATCTTCCTTGATATCATTTGATCCTTACTTAATGTCATAATCCAGTGCACCTTGCTTGATGATTCTTGCTATGAATTATGAGAAGAAGGCAATTTAAGAAAATTGAAGTTGTATTAAAAGGCAAAATAAAAAGTTTAAAATTTTAAGGTTAAAATTAGAATTTAATTCCAAGAAGGGTATTTTTTATTAGTAAATAAATGAGGGTAAAATATTACTTTTAATAATTAAGGATATTTTAGTAATTATGGCGGTTAGGTTGAGTAATAATATTATTTATAAATAAGAATAAAGTGGAAAAGGGAATAATGTTGGATTATTAAGTGTAATTGGATCAAAAAAATTTCTTAAATAAGTCTAATAGAATTTTATAATGTTTAGGTCCAAAGGGTCGAATTAAGAAGCAAAATAGACTTATTAATTAGTTGAATCCAAAATGTAGATAATGATAACCTTAGACTGTACGCTTACAATAATATACGGTTCTTGAAACTTTGAATTTTTGTTATTAATAAATTAATTTATAGCGAATCATATTTTCAATTAGTCATTAATTAAATTAATGATTAATAGTTACATATATGGATTTCTAAAATATATGAATAATGTTTATTTATTTCATAAATAATTAACAAAATACAAGGCTTTTTTGCTTTTATATTTTATTACGTATTATGAGGTATCGCTTGTTAATTAGACAAAAATTTTGTTAATTAAATAGAGAATGACTAATAATAAGTTGGGAATAAATGATGTAAATCGTGAATCTATGGTTTGCCTATGATAAGCTACATTGGATGGTTATAAATTGATAGGTTGTTCAAATATGAGCGAGCTATGACTAGCTATCTAAATGTAACACTTGGTATCTGATTTACTCGTTACACCGAAAAAAATAAATAATCGGTATAATTATAATTTTTGATGACATCAAATTAAGGATGTTTGACATTTTTTTTGGTGGTCACAGGAAATTGTATGAGTGGATTTTAAAGAACCAGTCCAAGAGGGTCATTTTTGTAAATAATGAACAAAGTGACTTATAAAAGAAGCTAGCTATAAATAAGACAAAACCTTGTCTGTTTCCTCCTTCCTGACCTACGAAAATTACCATGGAAGCTCTCTTTCAAGGTTTTCAACCTTTGTAACAAGAATGGTAAGGAGAATCCAGCCAATCAGTTAATACAAAAAGGTAAGCCTCAATCTCGATACTTAGTTCTATCGATTGAAGTTTAGTTTCTCTCTCTTCTTTTTCATGGCTATGAAACCCACTTGATTGAATTTATGGGTTTGATGATCTTGATGATGAATATTTATTCTTTGATGTCTAATGACAAATTAATATGAGGAAAATTTCATTTTTTATGGTGATTTGGGGCTAAATCAAAACCTAGGGTTTGGAGTTCAAGCTGTCAATGGAGACAGATTCGTAGGTCCTCCTTATACATTTTTTTGAGTAGTTTAAGGTGTGAATTTGCTGAAACTCAAAACATAGAAGTTGTAGATACAGATGTCAAATGAGAGAGGCTCCGAATTGATGCTGGTTCAGAATACCAGTGGGATTGAAACATGAAATAAAAGTTAATTGTTTGAAGACTTTAGAGTTTGAATTGGATGATGAGTTCTTCTTATGAAATGCTTGAAAATGTGTCATCTGAGTTCTGTATAAAGGAAATTTTAGTTGGATGAGTATTCTGTGAGATATGGCTGAATAAGTGAAGGGTGTCACTAACCTTAGTGACACAGAAGAGAACAGAAACAGGACAGCCGTATAAAAATCACAATAAATCCAAATTACATCATTTTTTAGCCGTGATTGGATATGTGATAGCCATATGAGTATGTTGAAAATGTAGATTTTAATCACCTTAATTGGATGAGAAATGAATAAGTTATAAGGTTTTGAGACAGGAAGGGTCCAACTGATGACTAAATATTAAGGTTGATTATGAATGGGACATTTGGGATTCCTTAATGACCGAATTAGAACATGGTCATAAAAGAAAAAATATGAATTTATGTGTTAACTAGAGGTATGGAAAGTTAGAAAAACATTGAACCTATGTATAAGAAGTTATGCTTTCACTAATGAGACCTATGCTGATGACTTAGTGATTAAAATATAAAATTTTAATGATATGTGTTAAGAAAGGAGGTTTATGTGAGAATGACTAATACGGGTATATGAATTTTCATTCATGTTACCCAATAGCTTGTGAAAGCAGACGAGGAATAGAACTAGAAGTCGTACCTAATTGTTAGTAGCGGGACCGCCATGTTCGTTACGCGTGTTTGTTCGTTACGTGTTATATATTCTGGGTGGTGTTACATGT